>JANHAO010023438.1:0-11901 GCA_026873985.1 Saraca asoca
TCAAAATAAAATCCTAAATCTAATGTAGATCTTTTGTAGAATCTTGATGAACTTTGATACCTACAAACATTCAGCAAACGTTACAGCACATAATCATAATATGATATGATCAAAATTATTTTCATCATCAAAACAAAAGATAGTCCAGCTAGCTAGGCTAACAAGTACCAAACAAAATTTGCCAAAAACACATAAGTCTAGGCCTTTCCAAATAGACAAAACATAAGTCATAAAAATAGGTCAATCAGCCCCTCAAAAGTAGCACTCCTAACAACCATAAAATAGCCCCAAAAATATGCAATAAAAAGCCAAAAATAGCCCACAGAATGGTATAATAAAATAATCTAATTATGCCTGAGGAACCGACCATGTGGTGCTCAAAAGGGATGCCTTAATTGGAACCAAGTTAGATGGTCAAATAGCCTAAGTGGATGGCATGGCTTCTATGCAAATAAACCTTGAGTCTCAAAGCTTTTGCTCCCCATATGAGCTCCAAAGTGTGTGACAAAGCCTTTGAATTGCTTCCCTCGTCTTCTTTGCCTTGGCTCTAATCACAGGCCTACTTGGTATGTGTAAAGCATCTTGGTGATCCTTAGTTTGGACTCTCATGTTATCATCACTCTTTCCTTTTTCAAAAGGATTCAACCTTGAATCAAAACCTACATCAAAAAGGAGAAAGGTTAGAAATATTAAAAGTAGCATTAATAATAGAATCACTAGGTGTTATGGGTATTTTTCACACAAGGAAAAATGGGTTGACCGAGGCCCAATAGAAGACAAGCCCAACCAGAAAGGGCCTGGATCACCTAAAAACTGAGATTGCTCAGCAGAAGGCATCAACTTACTAGCCACAAGCTCAAAGCACAGGATGTGATCGAGATCCCAACTCGTTGAGGATGAACTCCAACTTACCTGCAGATTGCCCATTGAGCTTGAGTGCAAGACTAATCCTTATAGCCAACAGATTGCTTAGCACAAGCTTGTGCTATCAAGCGAGCTACCTCAAGCATTGGGTAAGGGATGCCAAGTGTCCAGTCAGTACCTAAAGGCACATTCTCCTAACTGATAAGTCAGCCTCTAAAATCGACACATTAGCCTCCAATATCCAATAGTGAAATGCCAAGCATTAATTGCTCACAGTGGTGGAAATGATAGCCTTGCTATTTATCAAATTACACTTGTGACCCTCCTAGCTTTTATAAATAAGGGGATAGATCATTGTAATAGGTAAGTGAAAATACATGTAGAAACCCTACTAAAATAGTGAGGAAGCTTGTATATTGTAACTCTTTTGCACTAAACAGAGAAACCACTGTACAAAGCTAATATAAAACCATCATGGATGTAGGGGTCATACCGACTTTAGCCTAACCACAATAAAAAGCTTTTAGTGTTTACTATTCTTCTTTTCCCCCTATCTCTTCTTTTCTCATACACACATGTTCATAACTTATAGTTTGGGTGTTCATTGAACTTTTCCTGTTGACTGATTTTCATCATCAATACCAAAAAAAATCTAATTTATAAGTATTGTCATTTATTTTTGCTACCACCTGGAAAGGACCATCTCCCATTGGGTGGAGTTTGGTCTTCTTTTGAGCTGGAAACCTTTCTTTCCTTATATGCAACCATACCCAATCATCTAACTCAAAACCACCTTCTACACCCTTTGTTGGCTTAATGTGCATATTGTTCAGGTTCTGTTCTTTTCTCAATGTTTTTCCTCACTTGCTCATGGAGTTGCTTCACTTGTTTAGCTTTCCTCTTTCCATCAAGACTAGCATGTTTCTTAATTGGTAAAGGCAATAAATCCAAAGGGGTTAGTGGACTAAAACCATAAATAATTTTGAAAAGGGAAATTGAGTAGCCAAATGTACACTTCTATTGTATGCAAATTCCAGATAAGGCAAACATTGTTCCCGATTCTTCAAGTTCTTTTAGATGATAGATCTTAACAATATAGACAAAGTCATATTCATTACTTTAATTTGTCCATCAGTTTAAGGTGGCAAGTGGTAGAAAACAACAATTTAGTTCCCAATTTCCCCCAAAAAACCTTCCAAAAGTAGCTCAAGAACTTAACATCTCTATCCGATACAATACTCCTAGGCACTCCATGCAATCTCACAACCTTTCTAATGAATAAATTAGCAACATATGTAGCATCATCAGTTTTATTACATGGAGTGAAATAAGCCTCTATCAACCACAACAAAAATAGAATCTTTCCTCTTGTTAGACCTTGGCAAACCAAGCACAAAATCCATGGAAATGTCCATCCAAGGGTCACTAGGAATGGGGATTGGGATATAAAGACCATGAGGCATGATTCTAGATTTAGCTTGTTTACAAGTTACAAAATTTCCGCAAAGCTTCTCTACATCATGCTTCATGCCCAGCCAAAAGAAGTGCTTTTTCAAGATAGCCAAGGTTTTATCAATGCCAAAATATCCCATTAATACTCCATGAGCTTCCCTAACATGCAAATCCCTCAATGAACCCTTAGGCACACCCAATTGATTTTCATTAAGGAGAAAGCCATCTAAACAAAAATACTTACTAAAAGTTACCTTGTCATAAACATTGAACACACTAGCAAAACCATGGTCATCCACATACAATTCTTCATTGTGTTCAAAACCTAACAATTTAGTATGCATAGTTAAGACAAGTGTATACCAGTGAGAAAGGCATTAGCTATAACATTCTCTTTACCTTGCTTGTATTGGATGATGCAAGGAAATGTTTTAATAAATTCCATCCATTTTGCATACTAATAGTTCAACTCCCCTTATCCAAGTGCTTTGAGAACTTATAGTCGGTATGGATGACAAATTCCTTTGGCCATAAGTAATGTTGCCATGTCTCTAAAGCCCGCACCAAAGCAAAGTTCCTTGTCATATGTTAGGTAGTTGAGGGTTGCTCCATTAAGCTTTTCACTAAAAAATGCATTAGGACATCTTTCCTATATCAAAACAATTCCAATACCAAGTCTTGAAGCATCACATTCAATTTCAAAAGCTTTAGAAAAGTTAGGAAGAGCAAGTAAAGGAGTAGAAGTTAATTTATCTTTACGTAAATCAAAAGCTCTCTCTTGTTTACTCTCCCATTTAAATCATGCATTTTTCTTTACAAGCTCGGTCAAAGGTGCATCTATGGTGCTAAAATTTTTCACAAATTGCCTATAGAAACTAGCTAACCCATTTTAGGGGTTGGCCAATCTCTAATGGCTCTAATTTTCTCATCATCCATTTTAATACCATTGCCACTCACCATATAATCCAAAAACTTAATTTTCTCCAACAAAAAGAACATTTTTCAAACTTAGCATATAATTGTTCATCTTTTAAGCATTGCAACACACATCTCAAATGTTCAACATGCTCATGATCACTTTTGATAGGAGCATTTGTCAAGCCAAAAGACATGACCAACATTCATACAAACCATGTTTAGTTTCGAAAAAAATTTTCCATTCATCTCCTAGTCTCATTCTAATTTGGTGATAACGATGTTTTAAATAAATTTTTGAGAACACACAAGATTCATGCAACTTATCCAACATATCATCAAGCTTAGGGATAGGATGTCTATACTTTGCAGTGATTTTGTTAATTAGCTAGCAATCAACACCCATTCTCCATGTTCCATCCTTTTTAAGCATAAGCAAAATTGGAACCGTGCAAGGACTCATGCTTTCTCTAATGTAACCTTTGGTCATGAGTTCCTCCACTTGTCTTTGAATTTCTTTGGCCTTTTCAAGGTTTGTTCTATATACCAAACTGATGTGATCTCCTATAAAGATGCCTAGGACCTATTCCAATTTAGTAATAAAATTGAAAAGGGAAAAGAATGATATTCATGCCACACTCTAGAGAGGCAAGAGGAGAGTGATAAGTGATAAAGTTGACGTCACATAAAGCAAGCTCTTTGATAAGTCTTAAGTTCTTGCTAAAACCCTAAGAGAACACTCTCTCATGAAGAAATACTTCAATTTCATAAATTGGTCAAATCAAAATGGTCATTTTGATGTTGTGTAGGCTAGAATCTTCCTTTTCACTTCTTGGTCTTTCATGTCTTCTTCTTACATTGCTTCCATCTTTTCTCCTCTCACTTTTTTCAGTCTCATAGTGCGAAGTGGATAACTTTTCTTCATCTCCCACATCTCTCCATTCTCTGTCATTACTCCCATAATGGTCATTTGTTCTTCTAGTTTTTCTTTCATGAGAATGTCTTCTATGTTTCACATTTGAGATCCTTTCACTAAGGCCATCAATTTTCATATTCACTCTCTTAAATTATTATTACATTGCCATTAGAATGAACATGACTTCATTAAGTTGTGAACTACTAACTTCCTCCATTTTTTTTGTTTTTTGAAAATAAAATTATGCAAAAACAAAGGTTATAGCAATATAGACCTCACCAAAACACTCATCTCACTAGTGTTTAGATCATTCCACTTGTGTTTGCACTCACAATGAGGCTTTTTCCCTTTAATGAGTTCACAAACACTATTGCCTTTTACCACTCTTATCTTTTCTCCTTAAAGTTCTATAACAACTAAAGAAATAAGATCTTGGAATTTGTAAAATGTAGCAGGCATTATCACGCAACACTCCAATAACTCTAATGTGGCATGAAACAATAAGAACAAAGGACCAAAGAATTGATAAGGAAGCATAAAGGAAAATGGACAATACAAGTAAGGAAAGTTTTATCCAGCAGGGAATTTTTTAAGGAAAACTAAAAAGTTATAGGGGATTCCAACAAGTTGTAGAGAAAATTATCAAGCAATTGCACTCCAAATTAAGTTTCTAAGCTAGAATATTGATCATACATTTCAAACACACACATTCAAGTTGAATATAATGGAAAAATGACTTAGAAATGAGTTCAAATTGTGGATTGAATGTAGCTCAAAGTTGTCGAATTTCTTTTTGCTGTTCACAAAAATTTTGGGACAGTACTTGATGCTTTCTTGTTCTCTTTTCTTTTGCTTTTTCTTTGCTTTTTTGTTCTTTTCTTTGTTCACTTCCTCTTTCTTTTTTGCTTTTTGTTCTCTCACACTTTTTTCTTTTCTTTTGTTTTTGTTTTTCCACTAGTATTTCCTTTTCTTTTCTTTTTGTGTTTCCAAACAATTCACTTGCTATCCAAAAGTGTTTTAGCACTTGTATCAACAAATTAAAGCAATCACAAGTCAATTTCCTCACCCACAATTGACCTAAGACAATTTTCCTATGAGTGTACTCAAAAGGAAAGTGTTCTTGGGATAAAACACAATCAAAATTAAGTTAGCATAGCAACAAAAATGCATGGGACAATTGGGGCAAAGTTTTAGCCAGCAGTAGGGTAGTTGGACAACCACACAAAATTTGATGCAATTGAGAGGAAAATGGCACCAAACCGCACTAAAATGAAGTATAATTTAGTCCCACACAATGGATAAGAATGCACAAAGCAAAGAACATTCAAACAAGTTATCAAACACTTGAAATGTAACAAGGTGCAAAAGAAGCAAGGAAATGAAATAAAATGAAAAAATTTTTTTTAACCAAACAAAGCTAAGATCAAACAGTTGGTGGATGAAATAATAATTTTTTTTTACAAAATTGTAGTAGAAATTGGAACAAACAAAAGCAACATTGGTTAGCAGATCGGTGCAATTTTAAGCAGAATTTTTAGCATACAAGTTGCACATAGTTGGATAACAATTGGCAAGAAATTGATGAACAAAATTGGATCAAAAAATAAGGGCCATAGCAAAAAAAATGCAAAAAATGGAGGCATAAACAAGATGAAAATGAAAACCTAAATTGGAAGGGTTGAAGCTCTGATACCAAATTGATGTGATCTCTCATGAAGATACCCATGGACCTATTCCAATTCAACAAGGATTCAACAACAAAATCTAAAGGGAAAAAGAATGATATTCACACCACACTCTAGAGAGGTAGGAGGAGAGTGATAAGTGGTAAAATTACATAAAAAGCAAGCGCTCTGATAAGTCTCCAGTTCTTGCTATAACCCTGCAAGAGCATTCTCTCATGAATAAATACTTCAATTTCATAAAATGGTCAAATCTCTATAGTGGGGGAAACATGCCTTCCCTACTAGCAAATACTTATTAAAGATAGGCTAGATTAATGTCCCAAACAAGCCCACTAAAGTACGAAACAAAATTAGCCAAAAACATATAAGTCTAGTCCTTTACAAATAGTCAAAACACAAACTATAAAAATGGGTCAATTAGCCCATCAAAAGTAGTGCTCCAAACAACCATAAAACAACCCTAAAAATGTACAGTAAAAAACCAAAAATATCCCACAAAATGATGCAATAAAATGGTCCAATTATGCCTAAAGAATCGGCCATGTGGTGCTCAAAAGGGCTACCCCAATTAGAACTAAGTTTGATGGTCAAATGGCCTAAGTGGATGGCATGGCTTTTATGCAAATAAACCTTGAGTCTTCAAGCCCTTGCTCCCCATATGAGCTCCAAAGTCTGTAACAAAGCCTTTAAATTGCTTCCCTTATCTTCTTTGCCTTGGCTCTAGTCACAAGTCCACTTGGTATATACAAAACTTCTTGGTGATCCTTGGTTTAGTCTCCTATATTCTCATCAATAGGAGTGGAAAAAGGCAAGTGTGTATGAGCTCATTTGAGGGTAAAAGCCTAACTCTAGAGTGAAAACATAAGTTGAGTGTTTCAAACACAAGTGGGGGAAGTGTTTTGGTAAGGACTTTATTTCTAACCTTTGTTTTATAGAATTTTACTCCTAAAGATGGCTAGTGGAAACAATGAAATCTTATCCACTTTGTGAGTTATGCATCAATAATTTGAAAAGATGAACATGAGATTTGATGAGAAACTTACAAGAGTTGAAAATAAAGGAACCCAACTGAAGAGGAGGAGTTCTTCCAAGAATGGGCATCAATCTAACTCTTCATGAAAGCCTAATAGGGAGAAGAAGTGAAAAGATGACAAACATGCAAAGAGGTTCATGGTTGAAAGTTTCCCCAAGGCTAAAGGAGGATACCTCAAAGGCAAAGGCAAGGTTGAAGCTTCTTAAAGACAAAGAAACATCAAATGCTTCAAGTGTCTAGGCCATGACCACTATGCCTATGAGTGCCTAAGCAAGAGAGTCATGCTAATGAAGGGAAATGGGGAGATTGGGTCCACAAGTGAGCATGAAAAAGTAAAGGAACAATCTAAATCTGGTGAAGGGGAGAGTAGTGAAAGAGTAGAGTATATGGTTGAAGGCGAAGCCTTAGTGGTGAGAAGGGTTTTGAATGCTCAAGCTAAGGAAGAAAATGAGGAGCAAAGAGAGAACATCTTCCACCAAAGTGTTATGTGATGGGAAAAATTTGCAATCTTATCATAGATGGTGGAAATTGTTCAAATATGGCTAGCACAATTTTGGTGGAGAAATTGGGTTTGCCTACATTGAACCATCCCACACCATATAAATTGCAATGGTTGAATGATAGTGGGAAGGTGGAGGAGACAAGACAAATGCTAGTGGCATTCTCAATAAGGTGTCAAGATAAGGCACTTTGTGATGTTGTATCTATGCATGCAGCTCATTTGTTGCTAGTAAGGCCATGGCAATTTGATGGACATGTTACATATGATGGCTTTCTAAATAGGTATAGCTTTGTGAAAAAACAACAAAATCACTCATACACCTTTAATCCTAAAACAAGTTTTTAAGAGCAATTGAAAAGAGAGAAAAACAAAAGGAAAATAAGTAAAGAAAAAAAGGAATAAGAGTGAAAAGAGAGAAAAAAAAAAGAGTTGAGAGAAAAATCAAAGCAAGGCAAAAGAATGTTGAGTGTATTTAGAAGAGCTTGTGATGTGAGGCATGCCTTCAATGCTAATTGGCCTATGCTAGTCTTTCTATGCAAAGGAGCTTATGAGAACATTAACCATGAAAATAATGTTTTGCCTAGTGCCATTGACTTGGTTACGTCGGAATTTGAAGAGGTGCTCCCTGAAGAAGCACCCCATGATTTCCACCAATTATAGGGATTAAGCATCAAATTGACGTCATTTCTAGAGCTTCTATACCAAACTAGCCAGCTTATAAAACCAATCTTGATGAGCCCAAAAAAATTCAAAGACAAGTGGAAGAGATTGTAGCAAAGGGATTTTTTAGAAAAAGCACGAGTCTTTTAATGTTAATGCTTCCTTTCGAAGAGAGAGGAATGATGGAAACTCAAGGGATCACTCAAGGGCCTTTGGCATATCTCGGATGGACCTATCCCAAGGGCTAATGCTAAGATCATTTAGGAGGCTATTTGATAAGCAAAATATTTCTCCATTTATTTTCTCTCATACTCTACCTCTTAGGATATTAATTAAGTTTAATTTAGTGAATTAGCTTTGTGTTGAGATTTGCTCATAACTTGGAGCTTAATTAAATTAATTGCTTTATGCTGGATTTTTAACACTATTTTAGGTTTAAGGCTATACCTTGATCTCCATATGTCAGAATGTGTTAGCCTATGTTATTCTAGCTACATATTTTCCTTGGTTTTAATGTTGAAAAATAATTTTTTCTGATAATATGCTTTAGTGTTTTTTTTATTTGTTTTGTAGGTTCAAAAGGAAATGATTTAAGAGATCTAAGAATAGTTTTAGGACTTATCTTTATTTTAATAGGATCTTTTGTAAATGAATTTGAATGAGATTTGATTCGACTTTTTTTAGGTAGATTCAAACCATTGAAGGAAACAAAGTTTTTGAATGATCTTTTACAAGTACAGATTTTATAAAACTAATTTTCACTTTGTGAATTGATTCACTAAAGAACTTGTGAGAATCATATAAGAATCAATTCATCAATCGATTTGTGAAGTAAGATTTTGAAAAATACTTTTTATCGAAGGTTAGGAATTTTGCCTAAATTGATTCAGTAATCAATTCAAGATTTGAGCATGATAGACTGAGATTAGATTACCAAACCAATTCATTAGTTATAATTACTCTGAATTAATTCACCAACTAAAAGTTAGTTATTCTATTACAGTCGATTATAATAGTTATAAAAGTCCAACTGCTTTTAGCTTTCAACAAGTTTTCACAGTTTTCTTCATTCCTCAAGTGCAAAAATCTCTGAGAAAAGTGTTGAAAAAGATTTCTCTCTACCTTGCAGAATTTCTGAGATATAATCAAAAGATTTTGGATTAAGCCACTATTGAATTCATCCTAGTTGTTTGAGATTTCATCCCAAACCTATGGTATTGTATTTCTTAATCTTTCTCATTTTTATTTTTTATTCAAGATTTCTAGGGATTTAGAAATCTTGTCTAGGTTAGCAAGAGTTTGTTCTATGTCTTGTGTTTGTTCTTAGGTTAGCAAGAAGCCTGTGTAATTTCTTGTATTTTGTTTTTGAACTAGCCTTTCAGGGGCCCTTTTTTAATCTTGATTGTTTCTTAATAAAGTGGTCTTTCATTTGAGAAAGATCTAGTGGAGTAGACTTGAATTATGATTTTAATTTAAGTTGAACCACTTTAAAAATCTGTGTCTTTAATCTCTCTTTTTCTGCTCCTATATCTAAAATCTTGCTACACAATTATTATTTCTACCATCTCCACATTCACTAATTGTTTGTTTATTGCATCTCTTAATAAAAGGCAATAAATCACCAACTTGTTAAATAAACAAGAAAGATCCATATTAAACAAAGGTGCCTGTATATTCCCCTAAAGGAATAAGGGCAAGATCCATGTTTTTCTACATTTTACATCTTTTGGTATTAGAGCTTTGGCTCTTAATACACCTGTGTTTTTCTTGAAAAATATAGATTCTAACTATTTCTTGTTGCTTGAATGTCTACCAATGCATAAACCTTCTGGTTTCAATGGGGAACTCTATACATATTGGAAGTAGAAAATGAAAATTTTCATAGAGGCTACAAATGTGGATATGTGGGAATTGGTAGAGGAAGGCTATGAACCACCTAGGACAATAAGTAATGGTGATGTAGAACTTAAACCTAATCACTTTGGATTGAAAAAGAAAGAAAGAAACATTTGGTTGTTGCTAAAGTGAAATGGATAATTTCAAGTTCATTGTCACCTAATGACTATGAAAGAGTCTCAAATTGTTTTACTGCTAAGGAAATTTAGGACATACTAGAGATTGCACATGTAGACACCTCATAGATTAAGGCTTCAAAAGTGCATGTTCTTGTGTCACAATATGAAATGTTTAAAATAGAGGAGGGTGAGTCAATTAAGGATTTAATCTAAAGATTCACTACTATCACTAACCATTTAACTTTGCTTGGTAGAAAGTTTGAAAATGCAGATCTTGTTCATAAAATTTTAAGATCCTTGACTGAAGAATGGCAACCCAAGGTTATTGCAAGCAAATAGTCATTGAAGATGGGTATCCCTATTGCTCAAGAGCTATTTGGCAATCTTGAAGAGCATGCGTTAGAATTGAGAAGATACATAAAGAATAAGACTGACAAAAAGAGAAAGAGTCTAGCACTTAAAGTTACAGAACCAGATGAAAGAGTATCCAAAATTGATGTAGACACAATTGACAAAGAAGATGTAGCATTAATAAGTAAGAAATTGTAGAGAATTTTAAGGGACAAGAAGAATAAGGAAAAGAGAAAAAAAAAACTAAACAAAAAAATAATAATGCCAAGACTGAGTAAGGGAATTCAGTTAGCACTGTCCCTACTTGCTTTGAATGTAAACAACTTGGCCATATCAAGCCAAATTGTCTAGTTTACTTGAAGAAGCAACTAGAGAATGAGAGAAAGAAGAGAAGACAATCCTATAAGAAGTCTAATTTTGTTATTTGGGATGATGAAGAGGCTAATATTGCTGATGAAGAAAAATCAGAGGATGATGCCCTATTATGTCTTATGGCTAGGCACAATGACAATCTTGAGGTATTGAGTAAGAATCCTTTCTTTCCTATTTTAGATAATGATGAATCTAGTGATAAATCTGAGAAAAACTTTAATGAAGATAGTGATGATGAGGATTTAGATGACCTTTCTATTAAGCTGTATGACTCATTAGTGGAAACCAAAAAACAATTAATTGCTACTAAAAATGAGTAGAAAATGTTAACTAAAAGGTTAAATTTTTAGAAAAAGAAAATGTTGAATTGACCACTTTAGTTGAAAAAAGAGTGTAAACAATGTTGTCTATATAAATATGAGATTGAGAGTTTAACAAAACTTTAAAGTTTTTCTGACAGCAACAAAAAATTAGAATACATGCTGCAAAATTAGAAGTTTTCTTACAATAGAGCTGGTCTATGATTTAGACAGCAAAAGTATAGAAAATTTAAGAGATGGAACCATGTTAGTATTACTTGTTTTTATTGTAATCACAAGGGTCATCACTTAGTAGTAAATGGAAGTGATAATCAAATTAAACTAGTAGGACATAGGGTAAACAATGTCTACTTATTTGGTCTTGATTCTAAATTTAGATTGGACTTAGCATGTTTAGTTAGTTTTAATGATGATACCTAGATTTGACATAGAAGACTAGGACATGTTAACATGGAATTAATTAGAAAATTGTCTAAGAAAGATCTAGTATCTAGTTTGCCTAAATTGAACTACATCAAAGACAAAGTATGTAGTGCTTGTCAGAATGGTAAACAAGTGAAATCCTCATTTAAATCTAAAAATATTGTTTCAACTTCAAAACCCCTAGACTTGCTTCATATGGACTTAATTGGTCCATCCAAAATTTGAAGCCATGGAGGCAACTCTTATGTATTCGTGAATATGGATGATTTTTTACCATTTACATGGACTCTATTTTTATCTCATAAAAATGACACATTTCAAGCCTTTCAAAGACTTGCTAGTGTGATACAAAATGAAAAAGGATGTTCCATCATTTCCATAAGAAGTGACCAT
>JANHAO010023439.1:0-11899 GCA_026873985.1 Saraca asoca
TTTATAAAAATAAAATAGAATATTTATTATTTTATAATTATTAATATAAAATAATATTCTTTTAGAAATTAAAAAATAATTAAAAAATATTTATTTTTTTAAAAATACCACACATATTTGTGTTTGTGTACACACCAAGCATTAAAAGAAGCTTGGGCCGTAAGCAAACCCAAAGGAAGCTGCAGTTCATGCGCCAATACGTGAGGGCAAATTCGAAAGAAAAGCAAAAAAACTTTCAGTTAAAAGCTCAGACGCTATTTGCTTTATCAAATAGAACTTTTTAATCAAACAAACTTATAGTCCAATAAACTATAAATTAACTTTAAAAGTCTGCGAAACACACTCTTAAACGCCCTCTACTTAAAATTCTTATTTCATTTTGACTTTATCCCAAAAACCCACTCCAGACTGTGACTCACGAAGCCCTCAGCCCCGATTGCCTTGTTCCCCTTCTCCCGGTAACCCCAACGACGCCTCCTCTGCTTTCAGCAGATCGGCCACTGGCGTCCGTTCCATCCTCCCCGGTGATCACTTCAGCTGCAGTTGTTCGCCGGCCCAAATCAGCAACTGGCTGGCTGAAAAACTCTCCTTTTATTCCGTTGAAGCCGCACGGTCTCTTGGAGGCCGCACCGCCGAAATGGGTCCATCACCGGCCAACCACCGTTCACCTGCCTCAGCTCTTGCCGTTCCACGAGTGTCAACGATTTCTGTCACAATGGGTGGTTTTCGTGCATGGCGGAATCGGCCTTCTCCTGTTGTGACCTGTATTAGCCAAGATGATTGAATGGTATTCATGGTTTTTTCTTTTTTGTCAAAAACACATCAAAAGAGAGCCAAGAAATCATAAAACAAGGGAAACCAATCCCCAAAAATAAATATTCATAAAGTAATTGTTATTATTTTGTCATATCCTATCCATTATTCAAAGAATTGGACCGGCCAATGCAACCGTCAACTGGCCCAGGGTCCGGTTCAATTCATGCTTCAAACTAGAATTAGTGGTTAACTCGGATCAAATCAAAACTGGATGAAAATACTGAAAAGATTCTTATTAGATAAAGGCCAATCTTACTTGTTATTTCTAAAAAATTCTGATCTCATGGCTTGAATGTGTCACCTTGAGAAAGGATAAAAGCCAACGAAATTAGTTATATATATATATAATTTAAATTGATGTTTATCACTTACGAAAATAAGTTAGTAGATATAAAAGATATATTTTCTCATAACATATTTTCGTAAATGATAAACATTAATTTAAATTAAATATTTATTGTCAAATAATTATTTTTTTAAATAATAAAAATTGTTGTGAGTAGTTCCCCGGTATAGGATAAAATGAAACGAACCCAATAAAGAAGAGTCCCGAATCACTCAGAAGTGTTAAGCCCGCAAAGAAGAGAGGTCAGCTCATTGATCGCGAGCATGGAATGCGAGGCAAGCTCAAAGACAGAAGCCCGCACTCACTAGGCGGAACTAATCTCGGGTCGCTAAGAGGGGCGAGCTGCGTCTGAGATATTTACCTTGCGAGCTTGAGAATTAATCCATGGCACCACATGTTGCATGACCTATGTCCCAATCAAAAAAGCGGCCCCTGGTGTCAAGGTACAGACAAGTCTAATTAGCAGCCAAGAGCACATCCTCCTAGCCGACAGAACAATCCCCGAGGGAAGACACCCGCCTACAGACCTTACAGACCTTATTGAGTAGAGTCTAAATTGTCTGTACGAAATAGTTACATGATGTAACTAGTGTACAAATTGGAAAATTACCGTTGTAACCTCCCCTACTTCTATAAATAGAGTCAGTAAAATGTAAAGAAAAAAAAAGAAAAGGAAAAAAAGGGGAAACTCTATCAAAATACTAAGAGAAAGACTCAAGGGAAACCTGGTGAACTGTATCTCCATCTGAATAGTGAAAACCACTGCCTTAAAGGCAAATACAAGCAACGTAGCCAAATTGGCTTTAGCCGAACCACGATAAAAATGCTCCTGGTGCCTGTTTTCCTTCTTCTTCATTCTTTTTCCTATCCGTCCTCTCGCTTATAGCTCATTTTTTGGGTATTGACTAAGATCTAGGTTCCCTGAATCAGATTTTACCATCAACATTTTAGCTTTAGAGGAAGGGCTCAAACCTCCGTCCTATTCTCCCTCCGTTCTCTGAGATTTGCTGAGTAGTCACAATGGTATAAGGAAGAACAACTGGGAGTGTCGACATTGTCACTGGACAACCAGAAGATCATGTAGAACAATGTGAGTTATTGCTGGGGGGCTCAGCCTCCCCCATAGCCGGCGTATATGCTATCTCAACGATAGACACGGTCAGTAATGAGGCGCTATCAACCTCCCACCAGCCTGTTGCTCTTGAGGCTAATGGAGTGTAAACCTGGTGTCGACGTCAAGAGGAGCTTGAAATCACAGTGAAGGAGGTGGCTGAAATGGTTAAAGTGTTAGCTTAGGCATAAACCCAAGAGGCGCAAAAACATGCTCAGGTTATAGTACCTGATGGGGGCCAACACATTAATGTAGCACTCACCTCTCGCTCGTAGGAAAGGTCAGAAACTCAGTGAATCCACAAGAGCCAAGGCAACAAATAACCTGGGAGCTCGCATCACCCAAAAGGCTCGGACAGATCCAATCAAGGGCATATTACGAGTTTTCGTCCCTATAATTAGGAGAGAAATAAAAGTCAGCGACCTTCCATCCGACAGCCTAAAACACGTGACTTAATAATCGAAGAACTCCTCTAGAGGATAAAATAATTGGAAGAACATCCTCGAACCCAAAACAGCTAAGACCGATACGAAGAGAGGACCCTATTCACCAACTAGAATGAGAAGCAACCTCTCCCTAGCAAATTCAAGACCCCCACGATCTCATAGTACAACGGAGACAGTGACCTTTATGACTAACTGGATGCATTCAATATCCAGATGGAATTTCAAATGACTAACTCATTGGTCAAATGTTGAGTCTTCCTTGCTAAGCTCGGGGATATACCCCAATCTTGCTTCAAGAATCTCCTGGCCCATAGCGTTGGCAGTTGGGAAGAATTCCAAGAGAGATTATCAATCAGTACAAAGTATTAAAAAGGCAGCTCACACCGCCTTACCATCTCGCAACAATCTTCTAGCGAGAGGACGAACCACTGAAAGACTATATTGTTTGATTTAAGCACAAGATCAACAATATAGAGAAGCCATCCAATGATGGTATTTTGATGGCAATCTTTGCAGGACTCCATAAGGATGGAAAGCTTTATGAGAGCATCGATAAGTCCTCAGTGAAAAATCTCGCTGAATTTTAAGAGCGCGCTGCTAAAGAGATCAGGTGGGAGGAAACCTTTAGTCTAAAGGAGATCAATCGGGGAGATGTGAGTAATGCCTCCAATGACAATGAGCAAAGAAACCGAGTTAGCAATCCTGGCCTTCAAACCACAAAAAGGGCTAGGGCTGAACAGCCTCAACATCAAAGTTGCTTTGAAGCCTATTATGTCCTTACAGACACTCAGGACAAGATTTTTATAACTTAAAAGATAAAGAGGACTTCAGGAAGCCTTTACTCCTTACAACTCCTAACAGGTTCAGAGGCAACAGAAGCAAGTTCTGTGCCTATCACAACAGCATTGGGCATCATACCTCAGAGTGCTAGATGCTCAGGGATGTCATAAAAGACCTCGTTAGGAGGGGTCACTTACAAGAGTATGTGATGGAGTCCTAAGAATAGCAACCCTTTTACCCTCAGCAAGGCTTTAACTAAGTATAAGTGTTCATAATTGAAATTATCTCTCATTTCTGTAAAATGATTTAGAAATTAATGAATATATTTTGAATCTTAATGCTAATCTTCACATGAAATTTTTAGTAAGCTACCATATAGGAAAACAAGCTGTCCTGGGAATTAACTAAGTCCAGTCATGCGTGACCTAACCCGGCTACAAGATAGCCACCTGATAATAAGATTATCACCTGATTACAAGATAACCACCCGGGTACAAGATAGCCACCTGGTAACAAGATTACTATGTGATTACAAGATAACCACACGACTACAAGATAGCCACCCAGTAACAAGATTACCACCCGGTCACAAGATAACCACTCGGCTACAAGATAGCCACCTGGTAACAAGATTACCACCCGACTACAAGATAGCCATCCAGCAGCAAGGTTGCCATTCAAGATAGTCACCCGGCTACGAGGCAGTAGCTCAGACATAAAATCGCCCTTACTTTGGCATGAGATCATTAACCTTTTTTTATCAGATCACTATTTTAAGAATATGTGTGGACAACTTCTAAATGTCGTGAATATCCTAAATTGTTAGTTTGCAAACTAAGGTACTTAGTGTTTATCCGAGCATAATCTCAAGTCTGGCACAGGATCGCCAGCATAATCTCAAGTGTGGCATGGGATTGCCAACATCATTTCAATTCACTATTTTTAGCCTGGCACAGGATTGCTAGCTAGTCCAGACGACAAAATCGTAAGCCTGCAACTCTCATGCGACCTATTACCCATAGCTCTCACATGGCCTATTGCCCCAGCTCTCATACAGGCTGTTGCCCACAGCTTTCATGTAGCCTATTCAGATTCCTGCTCTCAATCAAGTTTATGCACTCGAGCACGTAATTCTAATTATTTCCAAGCATGCATTACCTGAGATGGGTTGATGCGGCTGATTGGTCATCCTATATGGCATGTATCCTTTCTATTCACGAATCATTAGCTTAGATTTATTTATATATACTCCCCTAGTATCAATTAAGGTCGAATGATCTATGTGATATACGTTCAGTTCAAACACTTGTTGAACTATGATTTACAGGAAACTGTTCATAGCAATTAGCCGATTTCCTGAAAAGTATCCATCACAGCATTCATGGAAAAACAAAGAAAATAATGTTGTTCAGTATATTTCACTGTGAGATGAATTTGTACAAGGTTCAAAGTGAAGTGTGAAGTTTAAAAAAAAATCAACTGCTAAGAAGATTAATCTTGAGGAATCAGGCCTTAATTAGAAGCTGACTCAATAGTCGGGGTAGATGAAGTATCCTTTGTCCAATCATCTAGAGGCTCTGTGACCTACGGATTGATCTCTCTAATGACAACACTCTCAGTGTGAGGGTCTCGGCTCGCAGACACTGTATCGCTATTGGAAGATTTTCCTCTGGCAGCTTTCTTCTTAAGACCTTTAATAGCACTTAAGCCTCCGGCCTAAAAAAGGAAAAATCCAGATTTGGATGGTGCTTCCACAAGTTGTATAAGAAAAGGGAGCTCATTTTAGACTTTGCTTCCTTTGTTGCCTTTGCGATTCACTCGGCAGTTACAACTATGATTTGGTCAACCTCTTCTTGCTTTAAAGTAACCTATCTCCTGGCCACTTCGAGTTCGACCCTAGAAACCTCTACCCATTGTGTAACGACTTCAAATTTTTGACTCGTTGAATCAAAGCCTTAGATAGTCGCATCTCTATCACTCTTCATCTAGTATAACTCCTCAACTGCCTTGTTAAGCTCAGCCTCGATGGCCTCATGACTTGCTGCCTCGTGGGATCGAGCTTCTTCAGCTTCTCTTGTCATGGCCTAGGCATTCCGTGCCCTGTCTTCCATTTCCTGGGCCTTGGCAGTCACAACGGCCAAATCCCTTATAAGTCTAGCATTCTTCTTTTCTATGGATTGAAGTGACTCCCCTATCTTCACTGTTCCAAGCAGCCCCTGGAAAGCGAATCAAGTTAGACCTCGAAAGAGCAAAAGAGAGGTAGAATAGCAAAACATGACTTACCAACACAATCTCACTTGTGGCAAAATGTGTTAATCCCCCACTTGAGATTTCCATCTCTAATGGTCAGGGGCTGGAATGAGATCTCAGAATGTCCTGCAAGTTCTCTTGAATAAAGTTAAAATACCCTTGAATCCCAAGGTTAAGACCTGTTTGATGCTCTTCTGCTACCTCCTCACGAGCCACTTGCCTTGAACCACCAGTAATTTGCTTCCCTTTGCTTTTCCTCTATTTCTTGGCAAGGGCTGGAGGAGGTCGCAGCTCTAGCCATCTCAATCATCTCATGAAGAGAGGTAGGAATTGGCTCTGGAAGAGGCAGTGCAATCATCTTAGGAAGAGATAGATTTGGATCAGTAGGATCAGCTGTAGTGGTAGAACCAGAAGGGGTTGCAGTGACCTCAAGCTCCTCAGACTCATTGGAGGGTGGGCTTAGGAAAAGAAGCTTCACTATTTTCTCATAATCTTTGAAGTGAGCCGAACCAATTTCCTTTACCCGACGAGCCCCGATCTCTCTGGTAAACTCAACGTTTAATGATAGAGCTAACCCGTGAGCTCGAAAGTCGTCATTGTCAAACTTCAAATCACTCTGTAGATCACTGGCAGTAGCAAAATGATGTAGCAACTCAACCTCCTTAGCTTTAAGTGATGGTTTCACTTTGCCTGCCCCAGCTGTAAAAATAAGATAAAGTGTTAGAAACAAAATGCAAAATCACTAAGAGCTCGCATGATCATAGCTCGTTTACCCGATGTCAAATCAAAGTTGAAGTTGAAAAGGGAATGCAAGGACGATATGTAGAACCAACGGGTCTTATACTGGCTGGCGTTCGATTTACCTTTAGCCTCTCCCTGATGCAAAGCCCTTTTAAACTTAGAATTCCAAGCCAAAAGATAATAGATCCCATCCGGAGAGCTCGTACTTCTCATGCTAAAGAGATGGCATAAGATCCTCACAGACGGGAGAGGAAGGCTGCTCCTCAAATACATAAGCACAAAAAAAATAAGTTGCGTATAAGAGTTTGGAGTTAGTTGGCCAAGAGAAAGTTTTATTTTATTTAACAAGTTAATAATGAAAGGATGAATTGGAAATCTGAGCCCGACATCGAGGTGATAAAGGCTAATCGCGATGAACCCTTGAGGAGGGTGAGCTACATGGTCATCAGGAGAAGGTGCCATGAGACGACAACCTTTAGGGATATGAAAGCCTTCCACTATGCCCATGACCTCATGCAACTCGATAGTCTAAGGATAGTGATAAAAAACTAAGCAGTTCGAGGAACCACCAACAGTTTATAGCCTCGCACTAGGCCCGGGCTAAGGAAGGGGCCGTTTAGCAACCTCGCAACTCCTAAAAGCCACACCAACTAAGAGGCATATTGGCTCCTCACTACTAGCTAAGGATTTAGGCTTGGCACTTCCTATTCAATGATCACGACACTTGTGGACTACCATCTGTGCAAAATATAAAGAAAAGATGGAACAAGTCAAGCCACTTAAGGCAAATCCTCCCCAGGATAACTATCTGAACAAGAATTCTCTATGTAACAAACCACAATGTGCCCCAAACGACCTGGACAAACACTAAAACTATTGAAAAACCTGAAGAGGTTTAGCTAATGAAACCTGATTGGGCCATTAAATCTCTAAAGGGGAAGAAAATTCTGAATAGCGATCTATGGATTGGGGATTAGTAGATGAAATGTTTGACAACAAACTAACAAAGATTAAGCCAGAAACCCATAGAAGCAAAAGACTGAGAAAGCTTACGGAGACGAGACAAATCCCAAAATGATCGGTGAAAGAAGAAGCTTCTTATCAAGAATGATCAATACACTACTATGGTAGAGTTAGAACCAATGGAGTTGGGAGATGAGTCCGGCAAATGTTGTTCGAAAGTCTGAAGAACAAGGGTACCAGGGTACAGAAATGTGAAGGGCATGAGCACTTTGTCCCGCTCTTATAGCATCAACTTATCAACTGTTGGATCTGGAAATTGATCAATTGCCTGATATTTGATGATCCAAAAAGGCTCCCGGGGATACAACTTTTGCCGAAATGGCAGTCTTAGGAAAATGTGTTCATTAAATGAGAATAATGATGATGGGCGCAAATAGGAAGACAAGCGAAGATTCAAACAATGGTATCACACTCTCCAACCTTGATCAAGGAGCTGTAACTCCTAGCCCACAAAGTAAGCTAAAAGTGAGGGGCTAATGTTATAGGTGGTTCCCCAGTATAGGATAAAATGAGACGAACCCAGTCGAGAAGAGCCTCGAATCACTCAGAAATGTTAAGCTCGCAAAAAATGGAGGTCAGCTTACTGATCGAGAGGATGGAATGCGATGCTAGCTCAAAAGATAGAATCCCGTGCTCATTAGGTGGAACTAATCTCAGGTCACTAAGAGAGGTGAGTTGGGTCCGAGATATTCACCTTGCGAGATCGAGGATTAATCCATGGCACCACATGTCACATGACCTATGTCCCAATCAAAGGAGCGGCCCCCTATCTCAATGTACGGACAAGTCTAATCAACAACCAAGAGCACATCCTCCTGGCCGACAAAACAGCCCCTAAGGGAAGACACCCACCTGTAGACCTTATTGAGTAGAGTCTAAATTGTTTGTATAAAATAACTACATGATGTAACTAATGTACAAATTAAAAAATTACCGTTGTAACCTCTCCTATTTCTATAAATAGAGTCAGTAAAATGTAAAGAAAAAAAGAAAGAGAAAAAAGGGGGAAACTCTATCAAAATACTGAGAAAAAGGCTTGAGGGAAACCTGGTAAACTGTATCTCCGTCTAAATAGTGAAAACCACCACCTTAAAGGCAAATACAAGCAACGTGGACGTAGGGATCAAATTAACTTTTGTCGAATCACAATAAAAACGTTCCTGGTACCTGTTTTCCTTCTTCTTCACTCTTTTTCCTACCCGTCCTCTTGCTTGCAGCTCATATTTCGAGTGTTGACTAAGATTTGGGTTCCCTAAACTAGATTTTACCATTAATAAAAATATTATAAATTTCAATTTTTTATATATTGGATATAGTAACATATATTCAAATTTGTTGGATTAGAATCGATCGGATCATGACTTGCTTGTCTTTTGAACTTGTCATTTAGTTTAATTTTTAAAATATTGATTTTTGTGATCACCGCAAAGGTGTAGAAAACACTAAATAACGACAATATTCATTTCATTGAATGCAATCATTACAATTAACTACTCAAACCATATTTAAATCTCGTTGCCAGAAAGCCCTTCTCCAATTGAAAGGTATGGTAATCTTATGAGCAACACCTATCCCAATTAATCATCCCCTTCAATTTCTCAGATTCAGCACAAGCACTTCAATTATTAGTGGAATAAATTAAAAATTACAATAATATGTAGAAATAATCATATTATTTTTCTTATCTATTTAAAAGGTGTGTACGAATCGATCTGTAATTAAATACATAATTATAAATTATATTAAAATATATCAAAATTTGTATATTTTAATTCAAGAAAATAGACATTGATGTTTAAAGAATGCACATGAATTACATGACCCATGCATGTACAAAATAAATCCATCCAACAATCCGACTAAATTAACAATGGTTTCCTTTTGATTATTTTTTGACTGATAAATAAAAAAGTTAAAAATTTTAAGCAATAGGTTCAATGGTTGATAGAAGAGTTTGAAATGTGTAATTTGACTCATGTTATAGGTCTCATTCATATAGATTTGATTAAAAGTTAACTCTCAAGCTTGGGGTGCGTGCTAAAAAAATATTTCGTCAATTTCTTATGGGCCAAACATGAAGAGTAATGTCACTCTCATGTCGAAGTTCTCACATTTGACTCATGTTAATCAGTGTGAGTAATTGTGAATAGACATCAGAATACCAACTTAAAAATAGCATTGCTTATACATGTAAAGCATACCCTTGACTCGCCCAAAAGTAACTTAGTTAAAGTTTATAAGTTTCTTTAAACTCCCCTTTAACCATTAGTCCAAAACAAAATGTGTTAAAAACACTCTTTTCAAATAATCCTAAAGTGTTCACTTATGATTTTTTTGGAGTAAGAAAAAATATAAAGGAAATTTTTTTATTTATTTCTTGTTATATAATTATCTTTTTTGTATATTTTTTTTTACAAGGAGTTTCTAATAGAGTAAAACATGTGATGTATAAGTTTAGGCAGATTATCATAAATTACAAATATATTATCACTTAGGTGAAAGTTTGAGTTTTCTAATATCTAATTATGTTTTTAAAATTATGTTAATTTCCTCGTAAATCCTTTAAGTATGATTTGATTTGCTACAATATGAATTAAGGCTATAACGAGTATGATATATATATATATATATATATATTTTTTAATAAATTCACAGAAAAAAAGATATGAATTTAAGAATGTCTTAAGTTCCCTCCTCACTTGATCGTCTTGATCACAACTAGTAGCAATGACAGAAACTCTAAGGGATCCAAAATTATTAAAATCATTTATTAGTATCATGTAATTATGTAAAAAAGAAAAAAAAATTTACATAAGTCATTTGAACGACAAATTTTAGGTCAAAATCAGCTATTACTTAGTAGTTTTACTAGATATATAGTATAATATAAGATTTGTATTATTTAAAATTCAAATTATATACTATTTAATATGTCACGGTCTAGGAGGATAGTATGACTTTATTATAACTTATATTTTGTTGATGAATCATGTCAATGTAACATAAAAATTGAAATACCAATTTACACATTAAATTTTGGATAAATCATAAAAAGAAAAAAGAAAAAAAATCCCTTTGATGTTTGTGATTTGCATATAAACTATGTAAATAAGCAGTCAATCTACATGAACAGTGAAATGCACCAACCAACCATTAAATCAATGAAATCATAAAATTTTGATGAAAGAAATGAAATGCACCAAACAACCCCCAAAACAATGAACATGCCTCATTTAACTATACATATATTTGTTACCCAGAATATCATGACTTACCCCTGTTTGGATGAGAGGAGAGAAAGGAGAAAGGAAGGAAAATTTTGAAATTTAAAATTTTTTACTTGTTTGAATTAAGAGAAAAGGGAAAGAAGCAAAAATAAAAAAATAACATTTGTGGTTATCATTGTCCCTACACATAAAAATTTTTTTTAAAAAAAAATTCTACACATCTTCTCTTCCAATTAGATTTCAAAATTTTCTTTTCTTTCTTATTTTTTACTCATCCAAACATAAACTTAGAGATAGAAAGAAAAATCATTTCTATTTTAATTGTTTGGCAACATTGGAGAAAGGATATATATATGTACAAGGAAGTAATTGAATCTATTTTTTTATAGTAGAAGTGAGAAGTCACTTAATACATGTACAATGTGTTAGGCTTGAATCCAAGCTATTGAAGGTAGAAAAACTTGAAGGCAACATCAAAAGTTACTGAACCATACTAGCAGTTGAATCTCCATTGCTGGCACATCGTATAAGACTATCCACAACATAAGAAAGAGGAGAAGGACTGACAAGATAGTATTATAAGATAAATCTTAAATTCTTAAAATTAAAAACAATTATTTTATGACCTTTCTCTCGTTTTATAATTTTTTTAAAAGATTTTATACATGGTATTTGTTGAATTTTATATGCATGAATTGATTTTTTGTAAAATTTTTATTATTGCATTATATATACATACACATATACATATAGGTATATGTATATTGGTGAAGCATGTTATACTATTTTGTTATCATAGTGTAAATCTTTAATTTATATTATCATATTTTTTTAAAAAAAATTATTAATCATTAGAAGACATTTTAGTCTAATTATGTGCTTTAAATTTATGTAGAACAATTTTATTGGCTTTTTATATCTAAAAGTATTTTTGTCAAATTAATTATTTCTTAAATCTGTGCATTCTTATTCAACATGACAACAAACAAAAGATACTATAATTTTATACAAATATTTATCTTATACAGTAACAAATCAAACATAGTATAATATAATAGCTTATCCTATATATACACTCACTACAAAAAAGCAGGTGAAATAGCGTCGGTTAATTAGCGGCGGGTGGATTAACCGCAGCTAAATATGAGAAATAGAGGCG
>JANHAO010023440.1:0-11900 GCA_026873985.1 Saraca asoca
TATATAATATCAAATATTTAATATTAAATTATATAAAATTATATTAAATATGATAGAAGAAGATGATGTGAAGAAGAAAGGGAAAATGATTCTTTGCTAAGGAAAAAAAAATAAAATTAAGGGAATGTGTTAAGGAAAAGTAAGAAAATAAAATAAAATAAATATAAATCAAACAACAAATAATGAAAAGAAATACTTAATTTCGTTATTTTGGTGTTAAAAGTATCAATCAAATACTATCTTACTTTTAGTAATGTATTCCTCTTCTTTTTGCTTTATCTTCTTTTTGCTTTATTTATGCAAAGTAAATGCAGTCTTTTTTTGCCCATTTTAAATGCTCTCATTGGCCTTCCCGACAACAATCATAGCCTAACTAAAGCATCATTAGCTATAAAGCTGAGAGAGGGAAGGAGGTTAGGGCAGTGATCTTATTGCACTGAGACATTGAAGAATGCAAATCTCTCGCAACCTTGTGAGCATTTATACCATTGCATTTTTCGCTTATGTGTTGAGTAAAATTTAGAGTGCATAATTTTAAATTTATTAATAATAAATTATTTATATTTTATCCACAATAAAGGACATTATAACATTTTTCAAAAATCATTCATAATTTGAAGAAAAATAAATATTCAATAAATAGTTCACAACTTACAGATTAAGAAATAAATATAAATATTAAATTGAGAAATAATTCTTATCATATATTACTACTATATTCTACACACTTCTTTTAAAATATCTATTTTCTACGTCCTTTTATAATTTTTTCTTAAAAATATCTTCCTTTCATATTTGTTAAGAAGTTTTCATGGATTAGATAAAATGGATAGAGTTTTTATTTCCTTGAAATAGCTTGAACTTTGTAATGGGTTAAGGTTGATCTTCAACGTTCTGTGCTTCCATTCATTCACTGCTCATCTCGTGGAGAGGGGAATCAATTTGGCAGCCACAAGAGACAAAGTGATAAAAGTTACGAGGTAAACTAATTTTACTTTACTTACTTTTGTTCATTCTGCCTCCTCCCCCAAAAGAAGGAAAAATTTCTTTTAGCAGGATAACACAATATCAAAATTCAAACAAATTGTATTTAACAAAACTTCATCAGTATAAGAAGGCAGCGAGTAACTAAAGCCATCATGATAACATCTATATGTAGTTTTGTTGTCTCTCTCATCTCTTTTTCATATATGATCAGCAAATATGTAATTAATGAGGACAAATTATGACATTACCAATTAACTTAGCAGGTAAGCTCTCAGAAGATCTTTGATATTAGTGTTCATGGATTTCTGCTGTGGGCTTCAATGGGATTCTTAATGCCTCTTGGAATACTTCCTATCAGAATGTGCGGAACAGAAGAGCCTTTATCAAGGAGGAGTGGAGTTCTCTTCTATATCCACATTGCTTTTCAGGTCACAAGATCTATTCGATCTTTGTTCTCATCATATAGTTTAGTCATTCATCAATGTTAACAATGTCATGAAGTTTAAAACTGATGGGAGAGAAAAGACAGTGCAGGAAGGAAAACTAAAATCTAACAAAGGCAGCTCCAAAACTGATATGTTATAATATTCTGAGTGCAGTATAAGATGCTTCACAAAGTAAATTAATGTAATTATTCAAGTTTTGATCTTTGTTTTAAAACATAATCATAACCCACTTCAACTTTAGTAGAGGGTGTCTAACAGCCTTTTTCCCGATAAATTATTTTCTTTTGCACCACAGATTTGTCATACTTACCTACGTTTTGTTTAATTAACATAACTTACCATTGGAACTTGACTAACAAGGAAGAATTATTACAAATATCTCAAGGAAAAAAGCTAGAGACATTCCCCATCATACAAGCCTATTTCACGCCCCTTCTTACTATTTAAAGAGGCAGCATAGCATTTTTTATGTGAGCCTCACTTATTATATAAGGGCGTGTCTTTGACGTGATGTCAAAGACGTGTCCCAACATTACTGTATCTTAAGTAGTTGATAAAATCATTATCTAAAAAATTCAACTTCACAAAAGTGGATGAATTAATGCTCATTGATCTTGAATGGTGTTATTGAAAAGGCTACATAATCTTTTTCATGTTGGTCTCATTTATTGTGTGGGAACGTGTTTCTGCATGATGTTAGATATGTGTCCCTAACATTACTCTATCTCAAATAATTGATAAAATCATTATCCAAAAATTCAACTTCATAAAAATGGATGAATTAATGCTAATTTATCTTAAATGGTGTTAAATTTCATCTACATCTATAATCTCCTATTTGCTTGGCTACATTGTGCTTTATGGAAACTTTATAATATACTTATAATCTGATACATTTGTTCTTCCTCATGGTACTTGGGCTAACATTTCATTTAACAGATGCTTTCAGTGCTTCTTGCTACAGTTGGAGCCGCCATATCTCTGATAAAGTCTGAGAATTCATTTGATAATAATCATCAAAGATTAGGTCTAGCACTTTATCGTGCAATCTTGGTGCAGGCCTTCATTGGAATTTTCAGGCCCCACAGGTTTATTCAAAAATCCTATTCATCAAGTGTAATCTAGACTAAGTCACCAATCAAATTTATGTCGGAAATAGTTTTATCTCTTATAACCCTTGTTTTGCAGGGGAAAAAAAGAGGAGTTACTGGTATTTTCTGCGCTGGATGCTGGGAACAATAATTTCTCTAGTGGGTATAATCAACATCTACAGTGGCTTAAAAGCTTACCATAAGAGAACCTTAAAAAGCACAAAACCTTGGACTATGCTTTTCACAATAGAGGTAGCTTTCATTGCATTGATCTGTCTCTTTCAAGACAAATTGGATTGTATGAAAAAGCAGCGAGTGATTCCAGGCAATGAATCAATTTAATCCTCTCATCAAGACATTCCTCAAAGCCAAAATCAAAAGGAGTTGCTGCCAATAGCGTGTTAAAAGAGATACCCATTAGGGAACTTGTTTCACTATGATTAGATCTCTTTTGCTACTTTTTTTTTTTAATAGCATGATTCTAAATTGTGATTGTGTGATCGTGATTGCAATTACGTTAATAGAATTGTAGTTACATAAATACAAATAAATAAGATCATTAAAATGCAAAATTGTAAAAAAATTAGAGTTATAAAATACAAATTAAAACCGTGATTAATAATTTATATTTGTTTCTTAGATAATGGGATGGGCTGGTTTCACTTTATTTTTTGGTACTTGAACTTTATGCTAGTGGGAGGGGGCTTTATTAAAGGTAAGCAGTGCGTTCATAAAATAAGTGAAGTGTGTTTGGTGTATTTTGCTATTTTTGTTTCTTAGTGCATATTCCTTTCATTGTTTAATGGATAGTATATACTATAGTGCCTTTGTGGATATTGACGAAAATATAGAATGCATTGGAGTAGAAAAAAAAAATTTAACAATATGAATATTGTTGTTTATGAGATGAGTCTCACTTCATTAACTTCAAAACAAGATTGTGTTTTCTAAGAATAATTTTTTTATATCAGGAGTGTCAACGCTGCATTACTAATTAAGGATGCTGATTAAAAAAAAAAGATTTTATTGATGTACAGAACATCTTTATTAATAAAAAAAAACAATATTTCTCTAAAAAATTTAGGTTCAAAAATTTCTAATTGGAAGAATTTTAGGCCACTAAAAAAATAGAAGTCGTTCTGGCAAAATCTATGGATTTGTGTGTTTCAACTATCCGAGTTAATTGTTGTGCACAAATATCACAGCCACAACCAGTATTTACAGATTGCAAGAGACCACAAAAAGCACCAATTAAGACAGAAGAGCAAGATTCATATAGAAATTGTCTTTGCATCTTTAGCTACATTCACCTCTCCTATAATTTTGAAAAACTACATAAATCTTCTTTCTGGTTTGAAAATTCACGTGTTAACCCAGCTAGAAGAACACCAATTTATCTAAATGGTTGATATAATGGAAGAAAATTAGCAGTGACTATCACCTGAAACCTGTTCATATAAAAGACTCCAATTCATTGTTCAATTTAAGAATTCAATTCATATTATCTGTAATATTTGATAATTTGTAAATTCCACACCAGTTGTCATAGGATTTGTAAATCAATTCATTTGAAATGAATTATTTTCAATTTCATCAATCAGGATTCAGGGCAAGTGTATACTGTACTGGGTAAAAATCAACTGCGTAAAAGATTCTTACTTGAAGGACAGTGAAATTTTCATGACAGAGAGGAAAAAATAAAATCAAAAAAGGAGCTTTTCAACTCACAATTTCCTATTGTTATCCAACACTATCAGCTTTGAATTTTTAAGCTGATTCTCAGTTCTAAACCTTTAGGGCTGTTACATATTTCTCATGGCAACTTCTCCATGAAACTGCTAGAAAACTTCTCAAACTCCCATTTCATTAATTTTCATTATTAGTTTCAACAAAAAGCTCAAACCAATTGTGTCAACCCAAAACAATTATGCACCAGTTAGACCCTCCTACACAAAATCGTCTTTAGGAAGATCAAATCACTGATATCCAGATACCAACAAAGTAACATAAACATTGCTATTGAAACAAAGGAAAAAAAATCTGAAACCAAAGACCCCCAGATGGCTCAATCTGTATCATTCAATCATGATTTTAAATTGCAATTCATAAAGTTGCAATTGCACCAACCTTCGCAATTCCAATTTAATTCTGCAACAACTGTATTTATCTATGTTTTCTCACCGTTACGATTGTTGCAATGTAATTGTATTTGCAATCAAAACCGCAATTTAGAATTGTGTATCCAATGTTCGTTTCTGTTTTCCTTTTTTAAATTTAGTTCTTCTCTCAATTAGCGCCTGCTACCGCTGTCATTCTTCGTCTTCTTCTCTTTCTCCTTTGCTTGCTCTTGAAGCGCAAACGCTGAAACAGGAAAAGACTTTGAAACCCCAGTCGGATTGGCAAACGTGATCTGACCCAAATTTGATTCATCAATGAAGATCTCAGAAATGGTGATCCAGATGAAAAGTTCCTTGCTTTTCACCCCAGTAACCCGACTCATGCGGCGTTCGTCAACGAAAGCCGTGACTTCCGTATCGTACGACACCATACGCCCAATGGCTTGAAATCGGTGCTCCTTCTTCTTCTTCTGCTTGAGCCAGACGAACCCAGTGGTGCGGTTGTAACCAATCTCGAAGATTTCGTCTAAAGGAAGCAAACCTTTAGGGAGAGATATCTCGGTGAGAAGCTCCAGGGATTTTTGCTTGCAGAGAGTTTCGCCATGGTAGATCTCAGCTTCGTCTCTGTGGTGCGATATTTGTTTGGTCGCCATTACAAAGCTTATCTTACCAACAGAAGATGTATGCGGGAAATTGAAAATGAATTGCGAGAGAAATAGATTGGAATAGAGAAATAAACTGATGCCGTGATGAATGATGCGTGTCTGGATGGTGAAAGTCAAATCTAAAAGAAGAAAAAAAACATGGAATCACAGGTAACGTAAAACAATTCTCATGAATTTTGTGACAGGCCAATAAGCCATCACAAGAGGATGATGGTCAGCGACAACATTATATAAATATTCAGGTAAACGGGGAGGGCACACACAAATGTTTATTGGTTTTATGAAAGGAAATTCTTGAAAAGAATCTACATCATTTATGTGAATATATTTTGCGTTTATTTCTCTTCTGTTTGCTTAAAATGGTGTGCATTGATATTTATCTAACAATCTCTTCTAGACTTGTAATATTCTTCACTAAACTTGAAATATTCAATGAGAATTGATGTAATTCAGCATGCTAAAAATAAATCTTTCTAAAAGGAGGTAATTGATGTGAAAAAAAGAAGTCTAGGCTGCGTGTTGTCATTTTATCGTTTACTCTCTATGAAGAGCAATTGTGATCCATTACAGCTTACGATTTGCCATGTAAGATTTTATTACATATTAACAATAGCGATCAGATCAATTTTGTGCCATGTGGATTTTTTCTTGTGTTAAGCAATTTATATTTTAGATGAAATTATTTAAAATTTTATTAACTCTCTTGTTATTCTGATTTTCACTTATTGTCATAAATTTCTTATCACATAACATCTCAGATATTTTTTACAAATAATTATCCTCATCATTTATCGTCGCTCAATTTGTAAGCACCATTGATTCGAGTAAGTTTAGAATACAAATAGAAACTCAAATAAAAATTAAATGATAAAAAAGTACATCTGGGCTCTTTTTTCCTGGTAAAGATGGAGACTAGGAAGGGAGATTTAGATTAGTTTGAAAAGGTAGATGATAGTTTAATTAAAGATTATACAAAAACACAACGATCTAATCCATCTTTTTAATCGAGCCAGATTCACAAGATTGGTATCACAACATTAACTAATCCATTACAAATCAATTGACGTAACCGATAGTCAATAGCACCTAAAAAGAAATGAAGAACAAAAATGTATGAGAAAAAGCATATGAAGATACTTTCACTGTGCGCAACTTTACAACAATTATATTTATTTCCTAGTTCATAAGAAAAGAATTTAGCACTTGTTAAAGAAAAGAACAGAATTTAGCAGCCTAAAAAGATTAAAAGTAAACGAGCATATGAAAAGAAACATTCTCGTCTGCGTGGATATGTTGTCAGCTTTTCTTGTCAGAGAAAAGAATCAATTCTTCTATTTTCTTCTCGGCTTTTCATTTTTAAATGTTAATCTCTATAATAAAAGACAACCAATTGTGAGGTTCTTCTTGTATATTTCCTTTTCTTGTCGTTTGCTTTACTCTTAATATATAATTATTATTTCTTGGCTTCTGAATATCAATCATTGGATTCACTCCACATTGTAGAAAGATACTTCTGGCATCTACTGCAACAGCTGCCATTAACATACGACAAATCTGGGTCGGCTCTCTTGGTTCTTTTAGTTCTAGAAACTTTACTGGCAATGGTCCCACCACTGGGCTTGAGATTGTGTCTGTATTCTACTGCCACTTGTTCAAAAACTTCTACTTCAAACATGTTCATCTTCAGCTTAGGATTCATACGGTCTCTCACAAATGCAAAGGCCAGTTGGTCTCTTGGGTTAAATGCCTCTAACTCATTGAACATGAGGCAAGAGAAGAGGTTACTGCCCAACCCATGCTTCCTTAATATTAAAGCACTGTCTGGCACATCTGTCAACCAATTAAATTATATGTATTAGTAATATAGATATATTTCATAATTGTTAGATGATCAATTGTATAATAAATCACTAATACAGAAATAGGTATGCTTCTTAAATACACCTCTTAAGTTCTAAAAAAATTATTTACACAATGGAATGAAATTTAGTCGTAAGAGCCACACTTTAACAGAATGGGACCAACCCACAAAATTCATCACTCTTTTGCAGGAAAAATTCTTAAAAATATATGATGTATTATTTAAACTCCTTCATAGACTCAAATGTGTATCAAATAAATTTACACATTTGAATAAATTATTCATGTCATGTTTCTAATTAATTTCATGCAAGTAAATGAGATATACTTGAAATTTTCTCTTATCAAAACCCCTGATTCATTTAATTTTATAAGCAGTAGCAACCATAAAATTTGTCATCACTATTATTAAGTTATGATTTTTTTATCCCAAGTAGTCAGCTTTGTGTTGACTGTAACATATTATTTTCTCTTGCAAGCTTGCCTTTATATACATAATCATGTTGGCATATATACCATGAAAAACTCATTTCTAGGGAAGGTGAGTAATGCAGATCCAGAAGGTATGCTACACAAACACAATGACAATTAGTTCCCATGCAATTCTTATGAATGTTTTAACAATTAAATTTTTCACTGAATTCTATTTTAAAGATCCACTATAACCGTCCATAACTTTTGTGACACTGCTCTTCTGGGAGGAGAATGTCACAATATGTGCATGTGAACACACGGTTCAATGCTTTGAGAATTGTGCAACTGTCTTTCATAAAATGGCACAACCATACCCTGTGGGCCACATTTCTTGAAGCATCTTTTCTACTTTGGGACCACGAAAATAATTTAAAGGTCCATCTCTATTAGGTGATTACTGACAAATAAAATTAAATGCATGCAAGTACGCCGCCTTTCTTCCTGTTTGATAATGGAAAATTATAGAAGCACAGCTTAAGAAAAAGATGCCAATATCTTACAAGTTCTTTGTTCCAATCTCAATGGAGAGAAGCATACAGAAGTACAGCTAAGCAAATAATAAAATTGGCCAATATAATGTATTGATGTAATGACTTATTTATCATTTAGTTTTCATGGCATACTTTAGAAGAACCTACACCTTGATAATCTTAATTATTTTGTAATGGACAGCTTAATCCTTCTAATAACACAGACTTTGATTCCCCAGACTTGCTTTGAGACACAAATCATGGGTAGATAAACCTTCCTTAGAAGAGCCTTCCCTGTTCTAAAAGAAAGCATTTCAGGGGTTCGGTTAAGATCCCTATTATATTTCTTGTAGAACGGTGGAATAAAACCTTTCACGTTTTTAAAACAATCATGGGTAGATAAAGCCTACAACCTCTCGTTTATTAAAATACATTGAGTAGATTTGCAAAAGCGAAGTCTTTAAAAATCAATTATGGTAATACCTACTCTCAACCTCATTACATTACATTACAGTATATATGACTCTATATATGCTTTGGGAGGAAGCGAACGTAATTATAATTTGACTGATAATTTGCCTACTTTTTCAAGCACAAGCTATCTCAAGAAAGTCACAATCTTTCACAACGTCATTCTTAAGGAATTGCAAGTCTGTTGACGAAAATATTATAATAGATGTACTTTTTCTAGCACAAGCTACGTCAAGAGAGTTGCAATCTCTCACAACCTCATTCTTAAGAAATTGTACGATCAGTTGAGGAAAATCTTATAATAGATATAGTTACTAGCAAGGGGAAAATCCTTCAAGGCTTTTCTACTTGAGAGGAAAAGTGCAAGAAAAATGAAAATCTCTAAGAATTATACATACAACATTTACGAAAAGTAACTTCTGTTACGTGATAGAAGAAATTGCTATCCTCTATCAAATGCTACATTTTTCATTAACTTAATTGTGCTTTTTATTTATTACATCACCAAATAACAGAAGATCAAAAAATATTTTTCAAAACTTGCTTTTTTAAGTAAACAAAATCACGGTACTCATTGTAGTATCGAATTCTCACTATTCACTACCCTTAATTCAAATTGTGCCATTATTTTTGTATCCTATATGGAAAAAAAGGCATATAAAAAAAAGGGGGTGAAAGTGGATGTATATACCTGAGACATAAGGGTGCTTCTTAGAACTCCATGGTTGTAGACCATTTTCACAATATGTCTCCATTTGCTTTTTCAGAGCATTGACGTCCCACCATTTCTTCCACCTTGCAGTTGCCATTGCTTCTTCCATTGTATGAACATAAATTGGATGTTTTGATATAGCCATGTCTGCCTTCTCCGATATAACAAGTGAATGAATCAACAACAATGGATCAACCATCAGCTGCATCTTCGCGTCGATCCAAATGCTGAATTTCGAATTCGGGAATAATCTATGGACTAAATATTTAGGTATGACACCATTTAATGCAGGGTTCTCATACAAATTCTCACTTGAAACCTTCACAATCCTCCATGCGCCGACCTTGTAATCACTAGATTGCATTGAAATCAAGCCGTGGTAGTGAAGCCCTTTGAGTGTAATTTCGTCTATAAACATGAAGAAACACACATTGTCAAGGGTTTTGGATCCAAGGCCCTTTGGCTGCCGAATTTTGTCATGGTCATTGAAGATTGCTGAGACTACAACCACGCCATCACACTTTTCCATGGCAATTTGATCTGAATCAAGAGAAAAAAATTCAACATAAGTAGGTTGATATCTACGTACAAACGAAATTAGTAAATACCTTCATGGCCTCCAAAATGTAGAACAAATTCAGCTAAGAAAACTTTCCTTTGTCAGTGATCGATCATCAATGCAATTCATACCAAACAGAAGCTCCATTTTTATTAAGATTTTTATTGGGAATGGAGCTCAATTCATGGTTCGTCGTCATAATAAAAAAGGGCACTCATACAGGCAAACAAACAAACACAAGAACAAGTGGAGAGAAAATAAAAACAGAAAGTGAATTTAGATGACTTCATGTGAGACTGACCTGAATGAGTAATGGGAAATTTCTTCAGAAATCCACAAGGAATTTTTGTGCTATCATCTTGATGATCAAAATAAGAAAATCTCTCCTGTGTACTAAAATTTCCTCCAAAACTACCGGCATTCGCCTGCATATACCGCAGAATCCGAGAGGAAGGCGAAGAATTCTGGCGGAAAATCTGGATCTCCTTCAAAACATCCCAGTAATCTGAATTCAAAAACCAAAATCCAAAATTCGATCACAAAAATGAAATTCAACAATTGTTTTGTGTGTCTTTTGGTATAGAAATCAATAATCATAGGCAATACCTGAAAAGTAGATAGGTGAAGAGCAGGTAGAACGGGCAGTTGAGATTGCATACTTGTGCTCTCCATACGAGGAAGGGTAGGAGAAGAGAGAGGATTGAATCGGGTCGAAAGGTGATGATCGGAAGAGGCATTTAGATTGAGATAAACTGGTATAAAGAGCGAGAAAAATGGAGGTGAAGAGATAAAGCAGAGAGAAACAGAGAAGCTTTGATTGGAGGATGGGAGGTTTGGTTGCAGTTATTAGCTTCCCCATACAGTGACGATGGTAGCTTCAAAGGATTTCCGGTTGCTTTGATTTAATATCCATTTCACTCTTGTATTAGAGTGCTGGATCATTTGAAAGAAAACACCCACGGGTCGTTTTAATTTTTTTTTAGCGATTTGTTTCGTTTTCACTTGGGCAGTGAGTTTCAGGTGTGCAATCTGCTGTCACCTCCTCAAGTGGGGCCTTCTTGTAAGCAAGTTCCATAACAAACTCTACTATATAATGTTCTGGTCAAGAAAATGGGAAAGAGGAAACAAAAAATACATGAACAAAAATAAAAGCAAATAAATAAAGATATTTACTTCTTATCTTTTGCTATGGGACTATAATTTTAAATTGTAAGGGCAGCCAGGTGAAATTTAAAATCTTGTATGGACTCTAGAATCTTTTTTATTTAATGTAAATGATATCGTAGTTTATATGAAATTAAGGACTTGTTTGAAAATGTTTTTAAGTATTTTTATTTTATCATTTTTTAAAATAATTTTTTAAAAATAATTCTAAAAATTATTTTTTAGAATAAAATAATAAAAAACTTATTTGGATGTAAATTTTAAGAATAAATGTTTTTCTTGTTTTTGAAGAAAATTAAAATATATTTAGTATTATTTATAACTTTATCATTAATGAAAACATGTGTTCTTGTTTTTTGAAGAAATCTAAAAATAATTTTATACACTTAAATGGTGTTTTCTAAAAATTATTTTTTCAATTATATTTTTACAAAATATTTTTTTTTAAAATAACTTCTGAAAATAATTTGTTAAATAGATTTTTTAATTCTTGTAAAATAAAAAAAATTGTTTAAAAAAAAAACAAGGCCTCCAAACAGGCCTAATTTTCTAAAGTTTTTGAGGTGATATTTAGTTCGGTGAAATGAATATTAGTGGGAATGGAAAGAGGAAAGGAAGTGGGAATAGAAAGAAGAATGGAAGTCTATTACTTTATTTAGTATGTCATGAGAATAATTAAGATAATATGCACTGTTTGGTATGAGAATAAATTAAAAGAATGGAAAGACATTGTAAATAGAAAGATTAAATTACCCCTAAAAAATTAAATATTAATATAAAATTAATTTATTTTAATATGTTAATAATATTAATATTTAATAATATCATATTAAATATTAATTTTTAATATAATATACATTTATATATTAAAAATTAATATATAA
>JANHAO010023441.1:0-11899 GCA_026873985.1 Saraca asoca
CAATATTTATCTTTATCATCTTTCTCTTAAATTTGTCAAAGAAACTAATATAGCTATGCAACTCATTAAAAAGAATCCAAAAATAAATCCACAATCTAAAGGGCAAGATCCAATTTTCCACAATTTAATTTTTTAATTATGGGACCTAACATTTTGGATGATAGATATCAACAAAATAGTTAAAGTTCTATTCACTACTTTGATTCTTCCATCGGTTTGAGGATGAAATATTGTTAAAAAGAACCATTTAGTCCCCAATTTTCCCCAAAGAACCTTCCATAAATAGCTCAAGAATTTAATATCTCTATCCAATACAATACTCCTAGGCACTCTGTAATCTCACTATCTTTTTAAAGAATAAATCAAGAATATGTGTAGTATCATCAGTTTTTTACATGGGATAAAGTAAGCTATTTTAGAGAACCTATCAACCATAACAAAATGGAATCCTTCCATCATTGGACGTAGGAAAATCGAGTACAAAATCTATAGAAATGTGCATTCAAGGTTCACTAGGAATGGGAAGTGGGTATAAGGACTATGAGGCATGATTCTGGATTTAGCTTTTTTATAGGTTATGCAATTTCTACAAAGTTTGCCACATCATGCTTCATGCCCAGCCAAAAGAAATATTCTTGCAAAATAGTAAAGGTTTTAGTGATGTCAAAATGCCCCATTAATCCCCCCATAAGCTTCCCTAACAAGTAATTCGCTCGAAGAACCTTTGGGCACACATAACTTATTTTCTTTAAAAAGAAAACATTAAGCTAAAAATATTTGCCAAAAGCCACCTTTTCATAAACATTAAACATACTAGCAAAATTATGGTCATCCATATACAATTCTTTAATATGTTCAAAACCCAACAACTTAGCATGCATAGTCGATAGGGGTATACCTGCGAGAAATAGCATCGTCCACAACATTCTCTTTACCTTGCTTATATTGGATGGTGTATGTCTCAATGAATTCCATCCATTTTGCATGCTAGTAGTTCAACTTCCCTTACTTTTTCAAATGCTTCAAGGACTCATGGTTAGTATGGATGAAAAACTCCTTTGGCCATAGGTAGTGTTGCTATGTCACTAAAGCCCGAACAAAAGCATAAAGTTCTTTGTCATATGTAGGGTAGTTGAGGGCTACCCATTTTAGCTTTCCATAATGAATGCAATGGGATGTCTTTCTTGCATCAAAATAGCTCCAATACCAAGTCCTAAAGCATCACATTCAATTTCAAAAGGTTTAGAGAAATAAGGAAGTGCAAGTAAACATGCAGAAGTTAGTTTCTCCTTAAGCAATTCAAAAGTCTTCTCTTGCTCACTTCCCACTTAAATCCCACATTTTTCTTCATAAGTTCAGTTAAGGGTGTAGCTATGGAGCTAAAGTCCTTCACAAATTGCTTACAAAAATTAGCCAACCCATGAAAACTTTTCACTTCATTCACAGTTTTGGGGGTTGGCCAATCTCTAATGGCTTTTACTTTTTCCTCATCCATTTCAATACCATTGCCACTTACCAGATAATCTAAGAAAGTAATTTTTTCCAAGCAAAAAGAACATTTATCAAAATTGGCATACAATCATTTCTCTTTCAAGCATTGCAACACATATCTCAAATACTAAACATATTCATGTTCATTTTTTCTATAGATAAAGATATCATTAAAATATACAACCACAAATTTTCCAATGAAAACATGTAAAACATGATTCATCAAACTCATAAATGTATTAGGAGCATTTGTCAAGGCAAAAGGCATGACTAGCCATTCATACAAACCATGCTTAGCTTTGAAAGTGGTTTTTCATTCATCTTTTAGTCTCATTCTAATTTGGTAACAACCATGCTTCAAATCAATTTTAGAGAGCACATAAGATCCATGCAAATCATTTAACTTATCATCAACCCTAGGGATAGGATGTCTATACTTTACAGTGATTTTGTTGATTGTTCAGCAATTAACACACATTCTCTATGATCCATCCTTCTTAGGCACTAGCAAGACCGGAACTATGCAAGGACTTGTGTTGTCCCTAATGTAACTTTTAGCCATAAGCTCTTCCACTTGTCTTTGAACTTCTTTAGCCTTTTCGGGGTTAGTTCTATATGTTGGCTGATTTTGTATGGAAGCTCCCAAAATAAAGCAAATTTTGGGTTCTATTCCTCTTAATGGTGGCTATCTATAGGACACTTCTTTAGGAAAACCCTCTTCATATTTTTGTAAAATCAACTCAATGGCTCTAGGTAAAACATTAGTTTCATGGTTAGTATTCAAATAAGCTCCTTTGCAAATGAGGACTAGTATAGGCCGATTGGCATAAAAAGCTTGCCTAACATCATTAGCCTTGGAAAATGCACTCAACCTTTTTTTTCTCTTTTTTTGATTTTTCTTTAAACTCATGCATTTCACTCTTACTTTCTTTATTGTCACTCATCTTTTCTTTGCTTTTCTTTCTTTTCACTTGATCTTCCAAAATTTATTTTGGGTTGAGGGGTACAAGAATAACTATCTTATTATCCTTCACAAAGTTATACCGGTTGAGAAAGCCATCATGGATCACATATCTATCAAATTGCTAAGGTCTTCCAAACAATAAGTGAGCTGCTTGCATAAGAACATCATATACAACCTCATCCTAGTACCTCCTAATAGAAAATGCCATTAAGACTTGTTTTGTCACCTTCACCTCCCCACTATCATTTAACTATTGGAGCTTATAAGGTGTAAGATAGTTTATGATAGGCAAGGACAATTTTTTCACCATGATTGTACTAACCACATTAGCATAATTCCCTTAATTAACTATTAGGTTGCATTCTTTGCCTCTCATATGGCATCTAGTATGGAAAATATTTTCCCTTAATTCCTTATTCCCTTCTTTAGCTTGGGCATTCAAAGCTCTTCTCACTACTAGAGCTTTTCGTTCAACTGCAACATCAGTTACTTCATTGCTCTCTCTTCCACTTGAATTTGACTTTTTCTCTTCCCTTTCATGTTCACTAGCCAATTCAACCTCCCTATTCCCCTTCATTATCATGACTTTTTTTATTGGGGCATTCAAAGGCATAGTGATTGTGGCCTAGACATTTTAAGCACTTGACGTTTCTTTGCTTTTGTGGCACTTCCACCTTGCCTTTGCCTTTAGAGTCTTCCAATTTGGTTCTTGAAGAAGTTTTAGTCATGGGCTTCTTGTGAAATTTATTATCCCTTTGCTCATGTTTCTTATCCTAATTCAACTTCCATAAGGAGTTAGATTGATGAACAAGTTTGGAAGAAGTCCTCCATTTGAGTTGTCTTTCCACCTTTATGGCCATGTGTACCATGTACTCTAATTCCACATAATGTTAGAGCTCCACCACATTAGTAATATCATGGTGCAATCCATAGAGAAACTAAGCCATAGTTGCCTCTTTATTTTCCTCCACATTTACCGTCATCATAGCTATTTGTATCTCTTTGTGGTAATCTTTAACACTTTTAGACCTTTGGGTGAGGCTCTGGAGTTTTTGGTACAACTCCCTATAGTAGTGTGAAAAGATGAACCTCTTTCTCATGATTGTCTTTAACTCATCCCATGTAGAAATGGATCTTTCATGATTTCTTCTTCTACTTTAGATTAGTTGATCCCACCAAATAATGCCATAATCCCTGAACTCCATAACTACCAACTTCACCTTCTTCTCTTTGGAGTAATTATGGCATTCAAAAAATAATTCAACTTTCTTTTCCCACTCTATTTATGCTTCCATATCATTCTTGCCTTGGAATGAAGGTATGAACATTTTAATGTTGGGTAGGCTAGAATCCACTCTTTCTCTTCTTGGCCTTTTATTTCTTCTTCCCATATTGCTTCTATCCCTCCTCCTTTCACTCCTTTTGATTTCATAGAAAGCAGTTGATAGCTTTTCTTTATCTCCCTCATTTCTCCAATCACCCTCATTACTTCCATATTGGTTACTTGGTTTTCTATTCCTCCTTTCATGGGGATTTCTTCTATTTTCCACTCTTGTAATCCTCTCACCAAGATCATCAAACTTCATATTCACCTTTTCAAGTTATTGTTGCATGGCTCTCAAGGTGAACATGATCTTATTGTGTTGGGAACTACTACTATCCTTCATTAAAGAATAAAACATGTAAAAACAAAGGTTAGCAACAAAATAGAGTCCTTACCACAATGCACTTTTCTCACTTGTGTTTGGACACTCCAATTGTGTTTGCATTCAAAGTTAGGCTTTTACCCTTCAATGAGCTCACACACTCTTAAGGTTCTATAGGAACTAAAGAGACAAGATCTTAAAGTTTGCAAAATGTGGCAACCAAGATCACATAACACTTTAGTAATTCTAAAGTGGCATGAACCAACAAGCATAAGGATTAAGGGATTAATCAGGAAAGACAAAAATTGGATAGCATAAATAAAGGATGAAGTTTCGACCAAATTTTGTTGAAGCTAAGAGTTACAAAAATTTCAACAAAAGTTGCAGAAAAATATCAACCAAATATACTCCAAACTAGATTTCTAAGCTAGGATATTAATCATGCATTCCAACAAAACACATTCAAATTTAACTACAAAGGAAATTGACTCAAAATAACTAACTTGTTTGGATTGAATGGAGCTCAAAAACTTGCAGAATTTTTTTTTTCCAAATATTGAAGACAACACTTATGTTCTTGCCATTGTTCTTTCAAACTTTGATTATTTTCAACTTTTGTCTTTTACACATTTCTTCTATCACAATTCTCTTGTTTTTGCTTTTATGTTTCCACTAATATTTCCTTTCTTTCTTTTGTTTTTCATAACAACTAGCTTGCTATCCATAAAATGTTTTAGTACTTGTCCATTAAAATTAAGCTACCAACAACCAATTATACTTAACTAAAATTGGATTAAGACAATTTCCTAGGGGTGTACTCAATATGAAAATGTTTTTGGTATAAAACACAATCAAAATCAAACTAAGACAATAGCTAAAACTTAAGGAAAAATTAGCAGAAGTTTTGGCCAACCAGAAGGAAAGTTGGGATAGCCACACAAACTTAATGCAAAGTTAAGGAAAATGGTACAAAACTGCACCAAAATGGAGTACAATTTAGTTCCACATCAATGGATGCACAAAACAAAGGTAACTCAAAACAAATTGTCAAACACTTGAGCAACAACTTCGAATGAAAATTGTAGGGAAAGATAGTAAGGAAAATGCAAATAAATGAAAGCATAAACATAAAAAAAAGCAAAGAAATATCACCTAGATTTGGAGAACGAAAGCTTTGATACCAAACTGATGTGATCTCCCATGGAGATGCCTATGGATCTTCCAAAATTCAGCAACAAAATTGAAAGGAAAAAGAAGGATGTTCATGCTACACTTTAGAAAAGGTAGAAGAAGAGTTATAAGTGATAGATTTGATGCCATAAAAAGGAACACTCTTTGATAATTCTCAAGTTCATGAAGAACCCTAAGAGAGGTGTTAACGGTGGAATCTGGTTTTGCCAAACTCCAATCAACTGTGATTAATGCTTGAACCCCAAACTATTTTTTGGTTGATGGAATGAGAGATGAAGATGGTGGGGAGGAAGAAGAACAATAGCAGACAGCATTTTTAACATGGTTTGGCTAAATTCAGGTAGTACTAGACCTTACATCCACAGTGGAATTTTATTAAATTCAAAGAAAGTTTACAGAGCTTCTGCTTAGCTAGTTCGGCCTCTCCCTCTTTCTAACAATGATTTTCCTATTTATAGGGGAAGAAAGGTTACATGGAATGATTATAAGTTGCAATTCTGTTACATCAAATAAATGAACAAGATAGAAAAATCTCCTACAATTCAACTTCCACAAGCTGCTTTCTGCGGGGTGAGCCCTTTTTTGTCGGTTGGAATTAAGGCTTGACATGAGCTTGTCTGGAGTTCCACTTCACTGGGTTAGGTTCCTCCTCATAGAACCTTTGCCAAGTGAGATGCTTTGCCGCACAAGTCAAGATCCCTAACACGGGATTGCTGCTATTCTTTGAATAGCAAGGTCGGGCTTAAGGCTGGCGGGGCGAGTTCGAATTTAGTGCGAGCTGGGACTTGGCAGAGCAATTTATCAAACACGCAAGCCAGGACCTTGCGCTTATCTTCAACTAAATGGATGTCCTTTAGTGCAGACTTGGCTTCCACTGGGCTTTCGACTTACTATCACAAGACTGATTTTCACCCATAACATAAGCCCCTCAACTCTTAGTTCATTTCATGGACTGGAAGTTACAACTTTTGCTGTTTAGTCAAAGTCTTTACTCTATTGCGTTGTCATTTTGGTCTTTCAATCTTTCACTTCATCTGACTTTAGCCATACTTCTTTTTCTGACCTTGCCTTCTTGTTGTTGGCATGGCAATCTAATTTTCTTGGGACCATTTGATCAAGTGCGGCCTTTTGTCCACTGGGTCATTCATTGAACCCAAATTAGTTTATAAGGCTTGAGAGGCTCTTCTTGCTTCTTCATGATCAAATGGACATGTTGATTAAGTCCCCAAATATCTTTACTTGTTCAGCTTTTGGTGAAACACTAAGGATGTATGGTCTACTACATGGGGCTTTAAGGCATGGATAGCCTACTGCACATGGCTCCCATGGATAGCACTTTATGCTAGCCATAGGGGAGATCTTGTGTAGATCTTGAATTATTTCTTTACGGTGTTGCCTTGATTTTTAGCCTTGCCAGTGAGACTCTTGGCACCTTTTGAATTGCTCTGGGTCTAGTCTAAGAGGAACCACTGACTGAGGAGGGATGTAAGCAGGAGCAGTCGGGCTCGCTGGTCTTCCTGCTAGTGGGAGCTCGTCTCCCGGTAGCTAGCTTTCTACCTTCAACGATGACTTGAGGCTTTTTTTTTTGCTTTCATTTTTGTATTTCCCTCCTCTGATGTAAATTTTATCCCTGTTAGATGAGGCCTTTGGTGAATTGAGCTTTTTTGTATAGCTCCTAAATGTTGTATTGGATGCTTTCATATGTTTCTGATGATAATGTATATCACTACAAACTAATGGAACACTTGTATGACTAATCAGTTGTAACTTTTACGTGAACTTTAGCATACAGTTGCCTTGAACAATGATAAGTAAAATTTAGCCAAGTCGTATGTGAGTTGTGCCTGGAAGGATCTCGTTAATGAGCTACAAGTATCTATTCGCATGAGAGCTACAATGAGTTTGTAGCATTCTTGCACCTGTGCGAGCTCTTCGAGCATTTTATAGTGCTTCCCCATCTCAACGAAATGATAGCTCTTTACTAGATAAGATCGTATGTTAACTATATTTGATAATCCGTACCATAGTAATCTTGTTGCTCAGTCTTGCAGCAATCATGTTGCTCAGTCCCACAGCAATCTCATTGCTCAATGAGACAACAATCTTGTTGCTTAGCCCCACAACTGTCTTGTTACTTAGCAAGACAGCAATCTTGTTACTTAGTGGTCATTATAGAATTCATCCCTGCCAGCAATCCTGTTGCTCAATCTCATGACAATCTTATTACTCAGTGACGCAGCAATTGTGTTGCTCAGTCCTGCAGCAATCTTGTTACTCAGCAAGACAGCAATCTTGTTGCTCAGCCTCATAGCAATCTTATTGCTTAACGAGACAATAATCGTGTTGTTTAGCTGGGAATTGTACTTTTTCCTACCACTTGCAGGGCATGGCTCACTTTGGATATATCGATGAGGTAGGCTTCATGTCGTCTCACCCTTGAATGTATCCACATAACGACGAGATAAAAGCTCGTCACTTGATTGGTGATATTTCTGAGTTTTAGACAATCAATCGTAAATAGTATTGAATCAATGTAGAGCAACCCTTTCTTTCATGCAGTGTTCCACTAGATAATTTATACAAAGATTTCAAAATTGTCATTGATCTTAGGAAAACATTATAAGATCAGAATATGGTTCTGATGGAGGGCTCGACTTTCGATCAGCGATTCACTGAGTCTACTGAGCTTGCTATTCTAATGGCCTCACCACATAATTCTGTAATCAACCTCTTTTGATGAGGTCTTCTATGGCATTCCTTAATGCCCAACATTCTGAGGTGGTGTGCCCAATCTCATTGTGATAAGCACAGAATCTGCTTAGGTCTTTGGACTTGGCGGAAGTTCTCATGGGCTTGGGCTTCCCAAAATCTTCCTTATGGATTTCCGTGGCAAAAATCCTATCATTCGTATCCGACAAGATACTATAGCTTTCGAAGTGACCTTGAGGTTGAGGTCACTGAGGCTTTGCCTCTTTTACGAGCTAAGGATTGGGGTCATGGCTGTGACTCTCATGACTCTTCTTTTTACTCATGGTGGAACTACAAGTGTTTGCTATTTGCTTAGGCTCTTTTGTGCTGAAGGTTTCCTCCCATCTTATTTGCTTAGTAGCTCGCTCACAGAATTTAGCAAGATCTAAAGCTGAGGACTTGTAAAGGCTTTTGTACAGCTTCCCGTCCTTACGAAGTCTTGTTGAGATTACTGTTAAGATGCTTTCCTCCATGGGATTCTCTATGGAGTTGGCCTCATGCCTAAACCTGGCTATGTAATCTTTCAGTGATTTACCCTTGCGCTGAAAGATCATTGCAAGATGACAAGGAGGCGTGAGCTACCTTTTTAATGCTTGATATTGGTCTATGAATTTCTTTTGACATTCTTCCTAGCTATTGATGCTGCGAGCTGGGAGGCTTCTGAACTATGCTCAGGGTATGCCTCCTAATGTGGCCTAGAAGACGTGGCATTTGACCAAAGGGTCAGTTGTTTAAAGATCCATCTAGACATTAAACACATCCAGGTGGTCGCACAGGTCACTGTTTCCATCATACAGTGGGATCACAGGCACTTTAAGCTTTCATGGAAGGGGTTACATTTCCATCTCCACATAGAACAGCGAGCTTTCCTCATAGCAAGGTTGATTATTCTGAGGTTGGGGACGTTCCTCTAGTTGTTTCAGCCTTTAGAGGACTCGCCTCATTATTGGATCTTGAGCTTCAGATTGGGGGCCAGAGCTCTCAGTTTGCTACGAGCTCCCAGATCACTGGTCATTGTTGTTTACACGAGCCACTTTTTGAGCTTCTTCACGCAACTACTGGAGCTACGATATGATTTCTTCTTGCCTTTGTGCATCCCAGGCTTGTGCTTGTGCTAGTACTTTAATAGTTTTAGCCAGCTCTCTTACCATGTTCTCGAGTGGTGGCTAGGGGTCTGCTGGTTGAATGACTAGAATGCTGGAACTCCTAGTGACCCTTCCTCTATTCATTATGGTTAAACAGAAAGATGATTCAAAAAACAAATGGGCCCTCTTTCTAGAGCTAAAATATTGATAATGGAATCTAGTTTTGCCAAACTTCAGTCAACTGTGATTGGTTCTTGGACCCCAAACTATTTTTTGGTTAATGGAATAAGAGATGAAGATGGTGGAGAGGAAAAAGAATAATAGCAGACAATGTTTTTAACATGGTTCGGCTAAATCTGGGTAGCACTGGACTCTACATGCACAGTGAAATTTTATGAAATTTAAAGAAAGTTTACAGAGCTTCTACTAAGCTAGTTTGGCCTCTCCCTCTTTCTAACAGTGATTTTCCTATTTATAGAGGAAGAAAGGTTACATGCAATGATTATAAGTTGCAATTCTGTTACATCAAATAAATGAACAAGACAGAAAAATCTCCTGCAATCTAACTTCTGCAAGTTGCTTTTGGTAGGGTGGGCCCTCTTTTATCGACTGGAACTGAGGCTTAATGTGAGCCTGTCTGGAGTTCCACTTTGCTGGGTCAGGTTCCTCCTCACAGAACCTTTGCCAAGCGAGACACTTTGTCTCATAAGTCGAGATCCCTGATGCGAGATTGTTGTTGTTCTCCAAACAGCGAGGTCAAGCTCGAGGCTGGCTGGGTGAGCTTGAATTTCGTGCGAGCTAGGACTTAGCGAAGCAATTTATCGAACACATCAGCCAGGACCTCGCGCTCTCATCTTCAACAAACTAGATGTCCTTTAATGCAGACTTGGCTTCCGCTGGGCCTTCAGCCTACTTTCACGAGATCAATTTTCACCCACAACAAGAGGAAGCTCTCAAGAAGATAAACACTCTTCAATTTTATGAAATGAGTAATTTGAATTCTAAGGGAAACATGTCTTCCTTTTTAGCTATTACTTACTCAAAATGGGCAAGATTAATGTCCCAAACAAGCCCACCAAAAATACCAACAAAATAGCCACAAAAACATAAGCCTAAGCTAGTACAAAAAGTCTAAAAATAAGTCATAAAAAATAGGCCAAGCAGCCCCAATAGGTAGCATCTAACATGGCTCTTAAATAGCCAAATAGATAATGCCTAATTAGCCTAAAGTAATGCCCAATCAGCCAAGCAATACAAATAGCCAAGTGTCCTCCATGTTGGCGCAAGGATGGATGCTTAGGTGACTCCACTTGATGACATGCCTTTAATGCAAATAATCCTTGAATCTCTAAAGTCATGCTCCTCATGCATGCTCCATATGGTGCCCATAACCCTTGAATAGCCTCCCTCATCCTTTTAGCCTTTGCTTTTGTTATGGATCCAACCAAAATTTGCAAGGCTTCTTGGTCATCTGTTGGATGGTCCCTCAAGCTTTCATCAGGCAATGTTGCTGGCAGTAACACTACCTGCTCATGCAGGTAATGTTGCTACTAGTAATGTTGCCCTTGTAGCATCTGTTGTTAAGTAGCCTTGCTAGCTGCCAACTATGCACTTCTGAAAATTATTTTTTTTTGTAAAATTTTTACTTTTTCTCATCCATTTAAAAACATACTTCTCATCTTCTTTACTTTGTTTCAATTTTTTTTCTTCAACTTCACAAAAACTATCCTTCTTCATACAACTCTTCTTCTTCACTTCTCCAGTTATTCATTTTCTTCATACACTTCATCTTCTAAACTTTTCTTTAATCAATATTTATTTCTTTCTTTCATAAAACTTTGAGATAAATTTTTGTATTCTTATTTTTCATTACCTTTGGTTAAGAATTATTTCAATATATTTTTTTGTAGTTAAGTTTTGTTTTACATGATTAATGAAATGTTAATTTGAATAATTATTATGCATTACTATGTGTAAATTTTTTTATGAGAAATTAATTATCTATCTTAGATGTAATGGTAATAATATTATTTATTTTTTCTTGTATTAGTAGTGATAGAAGATTTGGAGTTGTAGTGATTATAGTTTTGAAATTATCATGGATTTTTTATTCATATGAGACTCGTGTTATTTATCTAAGTTTAAATAGTTAGTAAAGCTTACATTAATAGTTATCGCATTAGTTTTAAAGTTTTTATCAGGTTAAAAATAGAAATCTTAATCATAGATAATATAAAAAAGTAAATGGATTACTCAATTGATTTTTTAATATATGATACGATTAAAGTTGTTGTTTTGGTGCATAATTGTTAAAACATTAGAATTTCTTATGTTAATTTGTAATTGTAATCAATTATTTACTATCAAATTTTATTTGATTGAATAAATAATTAGAAATATATATGTTTAATATCGTTTATTTAGATAATCATAGTAGTATTATTCTTAGAATGTCAAATAGAAGCACTCATCTTCTAAACCTCGATTCGAGAAACGACTCGTTGCTTCGATTACAACACCAGTATATTTCATAAGTAGTATGATGAGGGGACAAGGTTAATAATACTAATGGAAGTTGATCTTTTAAAAAAAATGTTTAATTCATATGTCATTTTAAACACCTTACTTCCATTTTTTTTATATGTAGGTCAATCACGTGATTTACTGATAAATGGGAAAAAGTGCATGGAAATAAGATGGTTTTAGTTCATTTTGTTAATAGTATTTTATGTTTTCTTAATATTTTTGCCTTAGTTTTATGTTTTGTTCTAGAT
>JANHAO010023442.1:0-11913 GCA_026873985.1 Saraca asoca
ATTTAATCCACGAAAGTAGGTATTAGATTAAATTAGGTACGATTATTAGACCTTGAAAGAGGCTAGTAATTAATGAAGGCCAAACTAGTCCCAATTGCTTAAATAATTAAAATAAGAAAATTCTATAATATTTGCTAAGAATTATAGGTGAGGTAAGTCCTAATCCTAGGCCTTTTACATTTGATATCTTCTTTAATTGCACCTTTATTTACTTTCTCTCTTAAATTTTCTTCTTTTATTCTTCTTTATCTATTTTCTATTTCTTATTACTTTCTCTTTTCTTAATAAATTTGGATAGTCACATTGTAAAGATTTTAGTACTTAATATTAACTTCTCTATGGGATCGACCCGTATTTACCGGTACTACCTACAAATATGTCGTGCACTTGCAGAATTTTACACATCACCAACCAACATGCTAAAGATTGATCTAGAAATGGCTTGTCACAAGTTTTTGATTGACCCAAGTGTAAAACTTGTTCAATAGAAGAAAAGAAATCATGGGCCAGAGTGACAGAAGGTGATAAAGGAAGAGGTGGACAAATTGTTGAATGCAGGGTTTACTAAGGAAGTTTCGTACACTACTTGGTTGGCAAATGTGGTCTTAGTAAAAATGACTACAGGAGGATGGTGAATGTGTGGAGACTTCACTATCTTAACAAAACTTGCCCTAAGGATTTATATCTACTCCCCAAATATTGATTACTTAGTGAATAGTGTTACAGGTTTTGAGATTTTAAGCTTTGGGATGCATTTTCATGGTGTAATCAATTAAGGATGTATTCAAAAGACGAGAGCAAAATGGCCTTCATAACTAACCAAGGAACATTCTACAACAGAGTCATGTTATTCAGCCTAAAAAATGCAAAGGTAAACTACTAGAAAATGATGAATAAAGTTTTTGCAAATCAGATTGAGAGAAATATGGAGGTCTATGTTGATGACATGATCTTTAAGTTAAGGAATTCAGAGTGGTATTGGAAATATTTAAGGGAAACCTTTGAGACTTTGAAAAAGTTCCATATGAGGCTGAATCTAAAAAAGTGTGCATTCAAAGTAAGGGTTGGCAAATTCCCAAGATTCATGATCACAAAGCGAGGCACTGAGGCCAACCCATCTAAGTGTTAGGCCATAATCAATATAAGAAGCCCAGTAACAGTAAAGGAGGTACAGATACTTAAAGGAAGCATTGTAGCCCTAGCACGCTTTATGTCTAGGTTAGCCAATAAACATACTCTTTTCTTTAAGTTGCTTAAAAATGTTAAAAATTTTGAATGGACTAATGATTGCAAATAAGCTTTTTAAGAATTAAAGAAGTATCTAGCCACACTACCCATACTTACTTGATTGGAGGTAGGGGTAATATTGTACATATATTTGGTGGCAACAACAAAGGTAGTAAGTTCAATACTCATCTAGGAAACTAAGAGGAATAGAAGCTTGTATACTTCACAAGTTACACACTGTATGGCACTAAAGTACGGTATCACAAGATAGAGAAGTTGGCCTCCATTTTGTTAACAAAATCTTAAAAGTTGAAGCCTTACTTTCAGAGCCATCAAATTGTCATTCAAACAAATGCTCTAGTGTAAACTTAGTAGGGCAATTGGTTGCTTGGTCAGTAAAGTTATCTGAATACAGACTCATTTATAAAGCAACGAAGGTAATTAAGGCACAAGCTTTGGTAGATTTTGTGGTCGAGCTAGCAAAAATAGAAAAGTCCAAGTTAAACAATCCATCATGGACATTGTATGTTGATAGCTCATCAAACAATAAAGGTAGTGGAGTAGGGGTAATCTTGAAATGACCCATAGACTTGGTCTTAGAATATTCACTAAAGTTTAACTTCAACGCAACAAAAAACCAAATAGAATATAAAGCATTGATAGCAATACTAAACTGGCAAGGGAAGTTGGGGCATAACCTCTAAAAATCTTGAGTGATTCTCAGTTGGTAATTGCTCAAGTTAGGGGGATTACGAAGTAAAGAAGCCAACATTAGGAAAATATGTAGGCGTTACTATGAATTTGTTGAAGGAATTCATGTTTGAACTAATAAAAATCCCAAGGGAGGAGAATAGGCATGCAGATGCATTAGCCAAGGTGGCAAATGCTAAAGCAGCAGTAAATAATAGAACAGTAAGCCAAGAAATATTGCAAGCTCCCTATATAAATGAAGTGATATATGCAGAATAAGAGTCGATGTAGTTAACCCTGATCATGGGGTTCTTGGAGAAAGGGTAGCTATCAAAAGATAAAAAAGAGCCAAAAAGGTCAAACAAGAAGTAACATACCTTTTCATGGAAAGAGGACAGTTATATATAAAGAGCTTCTACCTTCCGTTGTTATGATGCCTTCAACCAGGTGAAGCTAACTATATTTTAAGGTAAATTCACGAGGGCATTTGTGGGTCTCATATGGTAAGAGTAGCAATTACACTAAAGGTTATTTCATCGACATGTTTTTGGCTAAAAATAAAACAGAAAGCCCTGGAACAAGTACGAAGTTGTAAAAAGTGCCAAAAGTTTGCAAAAGTTCAGAGGTAGCTGGCCTTTAAGCAAATGTCCATCTTCAATCCCTAGCCATTTGACTAGTGGGGCATTAATTTGCAAGGCTCTTTCCTAGTAAATCTTGGTCAGCTAAAGGATGTGGTAGTGGCAGCAGTCGATTACTTTACCAAATGGATAAAGGTAGAACCTCTTGCAACCATAACCTCAAATAACATGCAAAAGTTCATTTGAAAAAGCATCATTTGCAGGTAACATTTCTATAATTATAAGTTTCATGGTGAGAAGCTTGCTAATGATGCCTTTCAAGCATGGCCTTATAGCTTCAATTATATTAGATAATGGGAAGCAATTCATTGGCAATGACATTGAAGATTTTTGCCTAAGATATATCCCTTTTTGCACATCTTAAGTGAAAGTACAAAAAATCAAGGTTGGGAGTTAAGCAAATATTCACTTCTGTCAAGCACCTATAGTCTAATGGGAAAGCTGAGCTAGCGAATAGAATCATTCTTGAAGGTCTACATAAAAGGTTGGATGAAGCAAAAGGAAGATGGGCAAAAGAATTACCAAGTGTTTTATGGTCATACAGAACCACTGTGCACTCGACCACTGGTAAAACCCCTTTCCAACTCATTTATGGAAGTAAAGCTATGCTCTAGACCAAGCTAAGGTAGTGTTCTAAGAAAAGGAAGCGATACGAGCAGCAAAAAAAATGAAGAAAGAATAAGGGAAGAACTAGATATGGTAGTTGAAACAAAGGAAGCAACTTTGATGTGGAATGAACACTATAAAGTGAAGATTACTAAAATTGCAAATAAAAGAGTAAAGAGCAAAACCTTCATAAAAGGAGACTTAGTTTTGCAAAGGGCAGATGGCCTATGAAAAGCATAAAATGAAGGGAAGCTAGCTACCATATGGGAAGGACCATTCAAAGTGCAAGAAAGCCTCTTTAATGGCACCTACCACTTAGAAACCATATAGAGGAAACCTCTCCCCCCAAACATGGAATATTATACATTTGAAATGGTATCATGCACAAGTTTAGCTGCCTAGAGTGGTATTTAATATATCCAACATAGTGGAATGAAAAAAGAGAATTACATTCCATATATCTCAAAAATCTGAGCATATCCCTCAGTTTAGGCAGATCCCTCAATATGCATAAAAATCTAAGCAGATCTCTTGATCCGAGTAGATTCCCCAATATATACAAAAATCTAATCAAATGTTTTTAAGGAAATAATTTTCCTCTAAAGCCCACAAAACTCATGGATACAACATAAAGAGTAATATTAAGCAAATATACAAGTTCATATAGCCGTTCAATAGGAAAAAAGCAATATTAAAATCAATATGTAGATAGATGCATGAATAAGCACATTCAGTCATTTGGTGCACCAAAAATATCAAAATATGAATTCATGAAGTTGCTTGGCATAGCTTTTACATAAAAGGGCAATAGTAGTAAATAGTACAATTCAAATAGAAGACAACTTTGAATAGCCTTTTGCATAGTCTTTGCATAAAATTGACTTCAGGTCCTTCATTCACCCCTTCAAAAAGCTCCTCCTAAGACTTAATCCTATCATCAAGCTTAGAAAGATCACATAAGAGATCCCAATATTCATCATTCATGTTTGTAGGAAAGTTGCTCTTTAGGCCTAGGGTGGAACCCTCATTGGGAACCTTTCATTTAAGTAGGGGGATGCGAGGGTGCGAATAGGAGATGACAAATCACCTATAAGAATCACTTTCGACCTTAGCTTATGTTGTGAGGTCGAAGGGATAGCAGGCTCTCACTTTAGCTGAGCCTTAGTACAAAACTCCGTTAATTGCTTAGAATCCATAGAACCAATCATCAACCTTAAAGACCTTTGTTATTAACATATTTTGAAGAATAAAAGTTAAAAATAAAATTAGAAAGATGTAAGGAAACTTACTAGAGAAAGGCAGAAACAAGAACCAAGGAAGAAAGCTAGAGAAAAGAAGGGCAAGTCACATAGCCTAACCCATAGTGGCAGAGTAATGTTATCACCACCAAAAGGGTCGATTCAAATTATATAAAGGGTCAAGCTAAATCCAATGGCTAGAAAAGAACTAAAATGAAAGGTTAAGATGATGGCCCTGGTAAAAATTAATGTTCTTGGAAAATATAAGATATCAAGAATATGGAGAGTCCTTAGGAAGGTAAGACCTTTAGTTAGTTAATTCTTCAAGAAAGAGGCACTCCAAAATAGTCAATATATGGAATTCAAGGGTGTGTTGGTCATTGTGAAGTCAAGTAACTCACTAGTATCTATAAAGTGTGAGCAAGTGAAAGTCAAAGAAAAATGGCAGCTGTGAAAGCTAATAAAAGCATGGTTGTTTGACAGAGTACAATGGCCCGTTGGAGGCTCACTCTAGTGAAAGATAAATATTGTAACAAGCAATTAACAAAATGAAAGGACTTGTTAGAAGCCTAGTTACAGATACAAAGATACGAGATCAAAATGAATTCATTCAAATCACCAATCGGTACAACTCATAAAAAATAATAAACAAACAAAAATAAAGAGAGGGGCTGAGTTGAATCAGTTCTTTGGGCAAGCTCTATAGCACTTCCTGCAATGTTTTATCAGGCTTAAGCTTGGAAAGATCTCAAATGATACCTAGATTGAAATACTGAATCTGGTCAAAAGTGCTAGAAAACCCCAATCACATCATGGGAAAACTAAGGTCTTTAGCCTCCTACATGGTAAACAAGATCTCTTTCTTAAAGGTGGCTTTATAGTCTACTCAATCCTTCTATTTGGATTCAAGCTTCTTTGCCAAGTTTTTGCTCTTTTGTGATAAAACATCTCATTCAATTGCTCTTCGTTGAGACAAGGCATCTCACTCTTTAACCAACTTGGCTATGTGATTGGTCATATCGACAATCCTTTTGTCCCAATTGACCAACACCTAAGACTTAGTCTCCAAATTCTTCTTCAGTTCTTCCATAATAGAGGAGTCAATTTTCACCAATTCTCTTTCATTCGGGGCAAAAAAAGCAATTGTGGACAGGATGTTAGCAAGTGAACATGCTATTTGAATGGCAGAAGGTTTCGATGTGCATAAAAGGCCATGATCAAATATTAAATCTTCCATGCAATCTTGATCAACTAGGAGAAGCAGCTAGTTATGCAAAGATGCTTCATAATTAGCATCTTTTTTTTACCATAGGCTACCTAAGGTATTAAAAGCCAAGCTACTTCCTTCAAGAGCTTAATCAATAGTAGTTCCCTCTAGTTTCCCACATTGATCTTTTTCATTAGTGGAGCAGAAGTGTCAAGGGGGCTCAGTTCTTTGCCTTTTCTTTTGCTTGATCCTTCAAAGGAAGTGCTTCCTCATGACCAATGCCTTGCTGCAGCCAAAAGCAGTATTAGGTTAATCAGAAGGAGAAGAGCTACAAGTAATCTCGGCTATTGGTGCCAGCTCAAATTGGGTCATTGGTGACACAATGGGTTTCTCCTTGGCATAGTCCCGAGCACGAATCTTAGCCAAGCTTTTTAGATTCATTTTTGAGAAATGAATTTCTATCAACAAGTTATCCAACCAATAGCTTGAAAATAAAGTAGGAAATCAGTAAAGCGGAATGTGCAAATACCAATAGTATAATAGCAAGTCACATATGAAGAACAACTTGGGCATCAAACGATACTAGAGTTAGAAGAAAAATCATAAGATCCTGCTTAATGATCAAAAGATCTTTAAAGCCATAACCTCAATAATGGTTTCAAGGATTTGGTCTACCTAATAGGGTAGAGTAGCTCTTTATCTTACAGGAAAAAGGGGTGGAATCCCTCAAGAACCTAAACCTTGAAAAAGGAATGCTTCCAAGTTCAAATGCTAGTAAGCATATTCTCTAGGATTACTCAAGCCAAGGCATTGAAGGAAATGCACCCAATCCCTAGTTTTCTACCTTAAGTAGGGAAGAAAAAGAAAAAGGAACCAGTAGTCGATTTGAATGCAGATGCTTAATACTTCAAAGAAAGTAAAGAAGGCCTAAGCATTCTAAGTTTGTTGAGAAGGGCAGATGCCCATTATACGAAAAATGCTTTGTTGAAAAGCAGTAAAAGCAAACAAGCCTGGAGTCAATTGACTACATCCCTATAAAACATAAAAAAGATAAGGTGTCATAACTATAAACCCACTTATCTTCCAGGGCGGGCTCAATGATAATCCCCTTGATGGACTCTCTCCAAATATGGACTTTCTCTAACTCATAGATTACATCTGAATGTCCATTCAACTAAAGTAACTATGGACTTTATGTCTAGGTGGATGTCCTAAAGGTTATCTAGCACAGCATTTATGAGATGAACCTACTCATTTCTATTTTCATTGCAAAACTAGTTAGCCATGATCAATCAAAGGCAAAAAGCAAAGTGGTAGATGATCTTTTTAAAGGAATATTCACTAAAGTCTAATAAAGAGTCAGAATCTAATGACAAGACAATGGGATCACATAATCTACCTAACATGGGGGGAAATATCACAATAGCAAAACCCACCTTCAAAGAAAACAAAGAATAAAAGGTAAGAAGGGAAAAGTAAACAAAAAGGATGATCAAAAGCGAGGAATCGAATGAAAACTTAAGTTCCAGGGGAAGAAAATTTCATAAGAGGAGGATAAAAGCACTAGTCTCTTTGGCACAGCCTAAGATAAGGTAGGAGTACAAAGCACAATCACTGGACTAAAAGTGTAAAAAGGTGAACTATTGTACTTAGCATGTTTGCAAAAAAAATGTAGAAAATTAAGTGCAATATAGCAAAGAAGCAAACAAGAAATTACCTACAAAGGGGTAAAGCACAGTCAAAAGTTATGAAAAGTCGCTAGTAGATGAAACCTTCAGTGTCTAAGGCAGAGACAAGGGTGTAATAAAGTAGCAATGGCAGAACGACAGTGGAATCATTAACAAAAGAGTAAAAGCTGGAAAGTACAAAAGGTTTAAAACCAATTTTTATAAAGGGATAGGGCAAATCCAACTGCTAAAGACAATATGGCAATCCACACCACAGACGTGACTATTGTAGGTCTTGAGCCTTCTCGAGATGGTAAACTATAATTACTGACATTACAATCATAATGACAAGTATAATATAGGTGATAGTTGACCTAAGAAAATGGAAAGTCTTTTGGTAGATCGAGTATGTGACCCACCAAGCGAGAAGAGGAAAAATGACACAACCTAAAATAATCAGTCCCTAGTCATTCAACCAGTGGTCGATCACCAAAGTTGAGTGGAGCAGGTATTAGGCACCAAGCTACCTCTTGTCGATCGACTATCCCTTGGTCAAATGACCTAGGACATATTAGATGATAACTACACAAACTAACCGTCTCAACAAGCAAATAATAAAAAATTTGAGCAGGCGAGCATAAACCATGTGATAGTACTAACTACCTAGTGGGATTCCCATAAGCATCTCTACTGAGCTAAAGACACATGGTCACACACTATTTGCCTAAAAGCATGCCAATTGGCATGCTCAACACCTATATATACCACTTGGTACTCACTCTTTCAAACACTTTGCTTACACTAATCAAAATTATACTCAAGTACTGGCTTAAGCATCAAAGCGTGCTCGGCAGACCACTTCCGTCATGTATGACTGAACTTTTTATGCTTGCAGGTCACCATCCAACTTAATTTCTTCCCGTAGTTTGGCATCAATACTTGACGGAGTTTCAAACTCATTTAATTTTGGAGATAGAGTACACTTCAAAGCTACAGAGCATTGATACTCTAATATCATATTTTGAGACATGGTGGATATTTTTTTATTCGTATCATAGAAGAATCGAAATTTAAAAAAAAAATTATTTCAAATGTTTTGTGTGACTCTAGTTTTCTAGTATATAATTCAGATTTGATTTATTTGTCAATAATCATCATCTATTTTGAATTTAGTTTTTCTAATAGATTTTTTGTTAAAAAAAAAAGCAAGTTCATTTTATGAGAGAAGAAATAAAAACAAAGTCATTTTGTTTAAACTTTAAATTCAACTAGGTATAAATATATCATCAAATCAACCTTTCATTGTTCTGAAAATTAATACATCATTATTTATCATGCTCCTTTGCTTTTTTTTTTTCCATGTTAAGGATGTATATATATATATATATATTTCTAATTTTTAAATATTAATATTTTTACATAAAATTTATATTTATTTTCTTAACATATCTTAGTCATATCCTTTTCTTAATTTTTTTTATGAGTAAACACAATAATTAATTTCCTATTTATAGGGCACTGATTATTATATCCCTTAAATTTCACAATTAGTATTAATAGTCTCTTATTTTTACTTTTGTTATAATTATTCATCCCTCCTCCCACTTGTAATGTTAATATAAATAGAAAACACTAAGGTGGATTATTAAACTTTATCTTACCAATGCTAAATACATAATAAATAACTTATTAGGAATAAAAATAAAATCATATGTCTTCAATATTGCTTGAGCTGTTAGCCTCCTATCAAAGTTATTAGTCAATTTTAATACCACCAGACTTGCTTCATGATTGGGAATGACAATAAAATGTAGCCAAAGTTGCTTTGCTATAGTTTTGGATAGAGAAGAGGCGATTTTTATCGAATTAATTTGATTAGAGTGTTACTTAAAGATTTTAGTTTGTAATTCTAAAATAGTTTTGTCTTCCTATTTTCTAAGTTAACATGTCTTTGACTTATTAAGATGGAGTTTAATAAATTATCTCAGCAATTTTCATCCATTTTAACATTGTAAGTGGAGGCAAGAATGAATAATTATAACAAAAGTAAAATAAGAGATTACTAATACTAGTTATAAAATTTCAGGAACATAATAATTAATATCTTAGTAAATAAAGAATCAATTATTGTATTTATCTTTTTTTTTTAATTTTTGTATCTCCATATTCAAGTATCAATACCCATATAGCAAATGTGCTTTATAGGTTCACTACAAGAAAATTTGTAGTTGATGACAACAAAAGTTGTTACTAAATGTTAGTAAGTTGTCACTAAATGTTAGTAAGTAGTCACAGAAGATTTTTAGTGACAACAGTATTTTCGTACCAAAAAACTTTGTCACTAAAAGTATCCATTTTGTGACAACATCTGTTGTCACTATAAGCTGATTTTTTTGTGATGATTAAATCCTATTACACTAAAAATCATATTAGTGACGAATTTTCTTATCACTGAAAAGTTAACATTTAGTGACAAAAAAATATTGTCATCACCATTGATGACTTTGTTGACAATTATTGTCGTCACAAAAAATGACTTTAAAAATTATTTACAAATATAAAATAATATTTGTAACAGTCAATATTGCCACTAAATCTTCTTTTAGTGATAACATAAATATATCCTCACTAAAAACATAATATTTATGACTACTACTATTGTCACTAAAACTTTTTTTTTTTGTGTCAACATATTTATGTTATCACTAAAAACATAATATTTGTGATAGTCATTTTCACTACTATATACATATATATATATATATTGACAACATATTTGTGTCATCACTAGAACTCATTTTTATTTTTTTATTTTATAATTATGCACTATTTACAATATTTTTGACATACCATCATATGGAAAGAAAATGTAACTAATAAAATTTTGATATAATCTTTAAAATAAAACTTGTCACCAATTGAATCCAATTCACAACAACAAATCCCTAAACTCGTAAGTCTTAACATTCTCCAATAGTACAAAATAATAAAAAAAATCAGTTATTAAGTGGCATAAGATAGACAATGAGTTATCCAATTTAAAGAAGTCTAATAGCCAAAGTTAGAAGCAAATATTGCCAGTAGATTAACTTGAGAGATAGGGTGTGGTGATACTTTGCAAACCAACCTGCATGTAAAAACCAATGATAAAAATTAACAAGATAATCTTATTCTAAATTTCTCATAATTATGAAAAAAAATAGGACAAGAAATTACAGAGAAAATATTTTATACCAATGATATTTATGGCTCAAGGCAGAAAAATAATAGCTTCTTTCCTCTAATTTCCTATCAGACAAAATGAATGATATAACAGGGATTTAAACATAACAACATAGTTAACAATCAACATGTGCTTATCACCTCACCAAATTACACAGAGATTGGAGAAAGTAGTCATTTCAAAATTCTAATCACCATCCACATAAACACACAAAGTAGGGAATGTCCTGCAAAAATCCAACTAATACAGCATATAAAATTTGAAATTCCTTATTCATTCTTGTTGACGGTAAAATTTGGTTTGTGTGAAAGACCCAAACTTCAACCAACGGGAGGGAGTTCAGAGATCCAATGCTGCTTCTGAAGTGCAGAAGAAGATAGATCGAGAGGAAGAGGGGGTAAAGAGACGGCGAGTTTAATGTGGTTTGGCTATATGCAGGCAGCACTGGACCCTACGTCCACAGCAGAGATTTTATTAATGTAAGAGTTGTTTACAGAGTTTTTGCCCTCTCCTCCTCCTCTTCTAACAAGGCAATCCTATTTATAGAGGAAGGAGGAGTTACATGCATTAATTATAAGCTACAATTGTGTTGCATCAAGCTATAAATGGAAAAGATAATAAAAAGACTACAATTCAGCTACTATAGATTGTAGGTTACAGGGTGGGCCCCCTTGGTTGGCTGTAGACTGAACCTGTCTGCGTTCGCTACTTGGTACGACTGTGCCAAGCGAGGTGCTGGACATCTCAAGCGAGAAATCCTGGCTCGGGGGTGTCATGAGAGAACTGCTATAGCAAGATAGCGGACTCGAGTATGATGCTTGACTGCTTGGTGAGCGAGTCTTAGGACCTTCTCACTGGATCGCTAGGTCGTGGCCTTGCGAGGCGAGGGATTGCTTCATGGGATATATCTGAATAACCTCACTGCATCACTGCTTCGCAGCCTCGCTGCCTCATAAGGTGAGGCTTGCTTCGCAGGATGATGTTGGGACAACTTCGTTGTGCCGCTTTCTGATGGGCGAAGCAAGCTTCCCAAGTGCCTTTGGCGTGCCCAGGGCTTCGAGCTCTCAAGGCCATTTTTTACATATAACATAAGTCCCCCAACTCTCACTTTGCTTTGCGGATCGGGAGTTATATGTTTTCGAGGCTTAATTCGTATCTTCAGTCAGTGTCCTTCCTTGATCGAAGTATCATGTCAAATGTCTTTCCATTCTGCTTTAGGCCATGCTTTCTCTTATTTGCCATTTTTGGTCGTTGGCATGGCATTGTCACTGGTTTCGGGCCGTTGGATGAAGATCAGGACAGATACCTTCTAGATTCTTCAAAGGGCCGAATGGGTCTTTTTATAGCCTGGGGCATTCTTCCTTTTCTCCTCAGAAGAGTTCAATGGAGGAGACTGAAGAGTCCCTTGAGTTTTGGT
>JANHAO010023443.1:0-11930 GCA_026873985.1 Saraca asoca
AGGTTATATATTCATCTTATATTGCATATCATGTTCATTGCATAATTAAGATGAAGTCCATGGTGAGAAGTCCATTTAATCAATCATGTAAAAGGGTTATGGGATTATGAGGATGATTATTAATGGTTAACTTTTGCATCAAATTGACACTAGTCGAGATCTAATAACTAGGCATTATTAAGATCTGTTGAGACTAGACAATGTGGTATTTCTCATTTGATGAGCAGTTGACCCCGCAGGCTGAGATGTAAGTGAGTTACATCTAAATACACATGTGAACACAACCCAGTTAGTTTGGAGAAACATAACTAATAATCATGATCTTGTCTAACCTATTTGGAGATACTATATGGAGCTACATCATTAGTTAATCTCTAGTGGTGATCGTATGACAGATCCTTTAACTTGAGATTGTGGTTTGTCTTTTACATGGAAGGTTATGCTTTGACCAAGTTAAACACGACTCTAGCCACGAGGAACAATAAAGGCTTGTGTTGGGTATTTTTAGAAATGTAGTTAGACATTACCTAATCAAGATATGATTTATTACCATTCTTTGGAATTGATATCCAATGGCCACTCAATGAATTGGTTTGACTCAAAAATCCTTGCGCAAGGTAGAATCGAGACTCAAATGGGGATTTGAGTGCTTGGATTTGTTTGAGTCATATAATTCATGAGGTTGAGAAACTATGATTAGTTATAAAGGTTAACTATCATCCATACCTTTGACTAATTCAGATATAGGTAATAAAGGAATTGTATCATACATTGAGATCATTCACAGATAGGCTTGTCACCTTTTTTACTCCTACCGATATTTGGGTAGCTATAATGGCTTGCTAGAGTCTGCTTATAGCTTAAAGTTCAAGTGATTAATTTGGAGAAATTAATATGCTTTCAAATGGTTTGAAGGGCATTTTGGACTTTTGCCAATATTTCGGGGGCCTACTAGGTCACACGCATAATGAAGAACAATGTGGCCAAAAGTTGGATATGTTTAATATCCAGGGACCAAACTACAAAAACGTAGAAATCATTGGGATTAAAAATAGTTTTCGGGGACCAAAATGTAATTTACTAAAATTACTAGGGCCAAAATATATTTTATTGAAACTGTAGGGGCTGATTTGCAAAATTAAAAAATTATTTTCTAGTAGCCCAATACGACGTCGTTTTGACCATCTGAGGGCTAGCCAAAATGACATCATTTCAGCCTTCTTTCCCTTTTCATGTTTGGTTGCAATTTTTATGGCCACAATAGAGGCAATTTCTCTTTTGAAAATTTTTTGAAATTTTGGCATATGATGCTCTAAGCAAACCCAACATCAGCCCCATAGACACCGCTGCCATGTAATAGTCAACGAGGACACTGAGTCCAAGGGGAGTGAAGGGATGCCTCATGCCATTGAGGATACGATATCCCAAAGTGGCGAAGTCACTAGTGGATTCGTGGCTCATACTGGGCCGAAGGGATCTAGAGCTGCCTTTCCTTTCAAACATTTTCCCTTTAGTATCAAGCCCAAAGAAATAGGGGGAATTACGGAGGTGTATTTTTTCCCGAGAGGCTGTCATGTGATAGTTCCATCTTGCAGTGATTATTCCACATTGCCTCCTAAGAGGTTTATGGCTATTAGCATCCATCACCTTAACGTGGGCTTCCATTTCCTAATCCCTCTATACATAATTGAAATCTTGAATGAGCTGGAACTTGCACCAGCCTAATTGACCCCTAACACATATTCTTCCCTAACCTCCCTTATGTTAATTCATCTTTAGAATAGTCTTCATCCTCCTAATGCCAAGGTTCTTTGTTTTCTCTCCAATATTAAGGGTACCAGGAGGCAGAAGGGTTATTATTATCTTTCACCTCACCCTTCGAAGTATAAAAAAGCATTGCCTCAAGGGGACACTGGAGAGAAATCCAACACGGGTCCATATAAGACCCATTAGTTCTATATGTCCTACCCATCATTGCATCGTCTTTAGCATCTTCCATTTGTATGGAATCCAGGTGAACGAGCTAAAGGTAATGTCAGCCCTTTATTGTTTTTATTTTAATACGGGCCTAACATTTTGCTATGCTTCCTATAGATGGAGTTCGGAAAGAAAGACCAAAGCTGAGTGCAGCAAAGATCGAGGTTTTGGACTAACTTTCAATTTTCGATGACTCTCCTAACACTTCAAGGTTCAATGAGGAGCTCATGCGAGCCTATGGGCTTTCTCCCTCTCTAGGTACTGAACTTATTGATAGCTCGCATGATATCAAGGTTCATGGATCAAGAGAGATTTCCCCGACTGACTTCAGCAAATGGGCTGCCATAGGTTGTGTGAACCTCGTTGAGCCTCCTTTTGAGATCTAAATGGGTAGCGTCCTCTACTTTTACTCGCACTGAATGTCCTACCTCTTCTGCAGCTACTTTGGAGCCTGCTTAAGCCGGCCTGCCTCCTTCTTCCACTACTATTCCTACACCGACTCAGCCTATCCTCCCTTTTGGTTTGTCAATAGCGGATGAGACCTTACTCCTCCTAGCCCCTGCTCCAGAGCACAGAGTGAATGAGGAAGAGATAGTGAGATCTCTATGGCGAAGAGGTGAGACTTTCACTGAACCTTCTTCAAATAGGCAGAGGGTTGACAAGGGAAAAGAGCTTGCTACTGATCCGATGGCACAGCTCAAGGATGCTCCAGAATGTCTAACAAAAACATTGGGGGCCAGGTCCTTGGCCCTTTACCATATTATCATAATAACATAGGCCAAATTCTGGAAGCCAACATTGCATCCTTGGAGGACAATGGGATTCGGGCCAACGTCCTGATTGAGGTCTTGGCCAACCACTGCTTACTGTCTTTTCTCATTCTCTTTGGTTCTTGCTTGCATTCTGACCCTTTTATTATTTTCTTTAAAGGGCCATGGAAGCTATCAAGCAAAGGAATGAATGTTTGAGTTAGGAAGAGGAGAAGTGCCAATTCAAGGCCAGCCTTGTTGCGACTACCAGGGAGGTGACAGAACTGAAGAGGAAGTTGGAAAATGTCGAAACCCAACTTCAAAGAGCCAATGCCACAGTCAAAAGGGCTGAAGAGTCTTTTGGGCTTGAGGTAGCAGATTATGCTTCGAAGCTACGTGAAGCCCATGACAAGCTTTAGAAGAGTAGGGAAGACATATTCTCTCTGACTCAAGGGGTCAAGAGTTTCCAAATACCACTCAAAGCCACCTAAAAGAAGGTAAATCATGTTGTGGAGAGAGCGGAGCGGGCTAAAGAGGCAACTAAGTAAGCTAAAGAGAGGGTTATGTGCACCAAAGCAAAGACCGCTAAGGTGAAAGAGGAGACCACTATTATGGTCAAGCAAGCTCAGGAGGCCGCGGTTGCTCATACTACCGATAGCTTCATATATACCCTGTGGCTAAATCACCTAGACCTCAACTTCTCTTTCTTTGGCGGGGAGATTATGGACATCATCCAGGGTTTTGTTGAAGGTGCTAAGATAGCTACTTCTCCAAGCATTGAGGTCACAGATGGTCCTCCTGGTGAGGAAATGACATGGGTTGAAATTACTTCACTTGCAGAGGAGTCAACCGTAGAAAGGCTCGAAGATCAAATTGCAAAAAATCCGCCCGTGATGCTCCCAAGCCCCCTAGACACTCAAGGTCCTCATGACACAAAGGCTTTTCCAACGTAGCATCTTAATAATTTTATTTTCCTTATTTTTGTGTTTCCTAAATTTGAAATTGAGACATTTTGTCATGACTTTTTAATTCTGTGAAAAATCTTCTTTGCCCCCTCTTCTTCTTCCTTTTTGGATATATATGTGTGATGTTGCTAGATGATTTGTCTTCTCAAGACACATATATGATTCCTTGAATACAAATAACAAAAAACACCTCTGGAATGAATATAACAGGAATACAATTTAATTCAAATCTTCAATAGATAGTTACAATTTTAGTAGAGTCAAATTTGCTTTACTAATAATAAGGCCGAAGATGTTCAGCATTCTAAGCTTAGGGGAACTCTGCCCCTTCGATGTTCACAAGGCGGTATCCCCTAATCTTTAGTCTTTCTTTTATAATATATGGTCCTTCCCAATTCAATCCCAACATTCCTTCTCTGGGATCACTAGCTCCTAGGTAGATAAGGCGCAGGATAAGGTCACCTGGTTTGAAGCTCTGAGCTCGTACTTTTTAATTGAAGTATCGCACAATCCTTTACTGGTAGGTCACGATTCTTAGACATGCTTCGTCTCTTTTTTCTTTAATGAGATCAAGACTTGCAGCAAGTAATTGGTCATTTTCCTCCATGTTAAAAGTAGCTCTCCGGTGCGAGGTCACTTCAAATTCTATCGACACCATCGCCTTAATTTTGTAGACTATCGAGAAAGGGGTTTCTCCCATGTTGTTGCAAGCCATGGTGCAATAAACCCATAGTACCTCAGGCAATTTGTCTACCCATGCTCCCTTTCTAGCTTCTAGCTTCTTCTTCAAGATTTACTTGATGATTTTGTTCGCTGCTTCCACTTACCCATAGGTTTGAGGGTGGTTTACAGATGAGAAGCTTTTTAGGATTCCAAGGTTATCACAGAATTGGATGAACTGCTTACTTGTAAACTAAGTCCCATTGTCGGATACTATCTATTGAGGGACACCGAATTAATAGACAATGTTGTTCTAAACAAACTTCTCGATTTGAGAAGAAGAAATCTGAGCTAACTCTTTCGTCTCTGCCCATTTGGTGAAGTAACCCACCGCCACCACAACATATTTATAATTTCTACGACCTGTAGAGAGGGGCCCTATCAGATCCATCCCCCATATCGCAAAAGGCCAAAGGCTAATCATTTGTTGGAGACAGGCTGAGGGAGCTCAGGGGACCGTAGCAAACCTCTGACAGTTATTGCACCTCTTGACAAGGTTGATTGCATCCTATTTCATGGTTGGCCAGAAGAAATCTTGTCGAAGGGCCTTCTATACCAGTGACACCCCTAGCATGGTTTCCATAGTGTTCAACATGTATCTCTTTTAAAATGAGATCGCAATCAGGACCATTGATGCATCGAAGAAGTGAGGCTAAGAGGCCCTTCTGGTAAAGCACGTCATCTATGATGTAGTACCTAGTAGCTCAGAACTGTACGTGGCATGCTTCTAGCTTATCCTCAAAAAGCTCACCATGTTATAGGTAGTTCAGGATAGGATTCATTCATGAGCTGCATGCCATAGAAACTGACATTACAGTGTCGTTCTACTTGACCTTGGGGAGGAGAAGAACTTTTATGGGTATTACACCAAAAAATTTCATATCTCTTACCACAGGTAGTCAGGTCAATGCATCTAGGTGTGCGTTTTTAGTTGAAAAGACTTAGTTGATCTTGAACCTTTGGAATCTACGAGCAATTCTTAGGCCTTTCGCATATAAACAACCATCTTTGGTCCTTTTGCTTGGTATTCCCCCTTTACGTGGTGAATGGCCAATTGAAAATCACTGAAGATCCTCAGGTTTTCAGTTTGCACCTCTTTTGTGAGACAAAGTCCGACGATGAGTGCCTCGTATTAAACCTCATTGTTGGAAGACTGGAATTCAAACCTCGGGGCATAAGGGATTTTTTGCCCTTTTGGGCTGATTAGTAAGATTCTTGCTCTTGTCTTATGCTCTCATGAGGACTCATCTGTGTAAAGTTCCTACCACAGTCCTCTTGAGGTTTCCGCTTCTTCCGCCCCAAGTATGGCGAATTTGGCAATGAAATCAGCCAAGGCCTATCCCTTTATTGTCAACCTTGATTTGTAGTGGATGACAAAATGGGTGAGCTTGATTGCCCACTTAAGCAATCAACCTGAAGCATTCACCTTTTGGAGGGTTTGCCTCAATGGATTCTAAGTTGGGACCTCGATGGAATGGGCTTGAAAGTAAGGACGTAATTTCCTTGACGTGACAACGAGGCCATAAACTAGTCTTTCCATGGGAGTGTAGTTTTCCTCAATGCTTAGTAGCCTTTTGCTCACGTAGTAAACTAGGAAATGTGCTCTATTCTGTTTGCGGATAAGGGCCACACTAATGGCATGCTGTGACACCCCTAAATAAAGGATTAGCTTGCTGCCCTCGCGTGGTTTAGATAGGAATGGAGCCTGACCTAGATATTACTTCAGTTGTATGAAGGTGGCTTCGCATTCCTTTGTCCACTCAAAGTGCCTTGTTTTCCTTAAGGCTTCAAAAAAGGGGAGGCACCTATCTGTTGCTTTCGAAAAAAATTGATTGAGGGCCGTAACTTGATCATTAAGCTCTAGATGTCTTTAATTCTGCTTGGCGACCTCATATTAGTGCTTTAATCTTCTCGGCGTTCGCTTCTATGCCCCTTTCATTCACCATGAACCTGAGAAACTTTCCAGAAGCTACTCCAAACACACAATTAAGTGGATTTAACTTCATCTGGTACTTTTGTAGGATCTAGAACATTTCATCCTAGTCATTTACATGATCCAAGATTTGTCTGGACTTCATGAGCATATTGTCCACATAGACTTCCATAGTTTTCCAGATTTGGTCTTTGAACATCACATTAACCAACCGTTGGTAGGTTGCCCCAGCATTCTTGAGCCTGAAAGGCATCATCTTATAGCAATACAACCCCTGGTCCATGATGAACAAGGTATACTCCTCATGCTAGGGCTCGTATCCATGAAGCTAAGGAGTTGGTGTCTGGCTCTTGCATTAATGAGTTGGTTGATCCTTGGTAAAGGAAAACTATCATTCGGGAAAGTTTTGTTCAAGTCTATGTCGATGCATGTCCTCCATTTCCTGTCCTTCTTTCTTACCAAGATAGGGTTGGCTACCTAGATAGGATAGTAGGCTTCTCAGATGAATTTGTTCGCCATCAGCTTGTCCACTTCTTCCTTCAACACGCAGGAATGTTCTATAGTTAAAGGTCTCCTTTTCTATTTGATCGGTTCGTGGTTAGGGTCGATATTTAACTTATGCAACGTAACTTTAGGGTTAATCCCTACCATATCCTCATGATTCCAAGTAAAGACATCCAAATTCGCCTTAAGAAAATTTATCAATCGGCCTTTCACATCTGAGGGCAAGCTTTTCCCAAGCTTGAGACATTTTGATCATTCACTTTGCTGATTCCTACCTCCTTGAGTTCTTTGACTGGTCCAATTTCTTTGTCTGTCTCCCAGTCACGTGGTTCGAGGTCATGGTTGATTTCAATTGAGTTTAGGGCATGGGGCTTTTCATAGGGAGATGCATTCACTCTTTTTCCTTTTTTCCTTAGCTTAACGGCATCCTCATAACACCGCTGGGCTACATATTACTCGCCTCATACGTATCCAACCCCATTCAAGGTTAGGAATCAGACCGTCAACATCCTAGTGGACATGACCAGGTCTAAATCATTCATTATGGGTCGTCCTAGGACTATATTATAAGTCGAAGGACAATCCACGAGCAGAAAATCTACCAAAATGGTCAATTGACGGTCTTTATCCCCTAAGGTAATGGGAAGCCTAACTTGCCTTACAGGAAACACCGTGTCACCGATGGAACCAAAAAGAGGATCACGTGAAGACTCGAGGTTGCTCTGAGTCAATTCAATCTGGTCAAAACACCTGTTATGCATGACATTCACTGAACTACCAGTGTCTAGCATAATTCTTTGCACCTTAACGTTGCCAACCTTGGCTTTGATGACTATAGCATTGTTATGAGGGGATTGGACTCCCTGTTCGTCGTCGTCCATGAAAGTAATATAGTTGGGAGTCACTCTTTCTTTCTTGGCGGGTCTATTAGACTCATTGCCCGTGGACAAGACACAGCTCGCATTCTGTATGTGCCGCTCCCACGAACTGTGCGAGGCTATTGCAATGTGCGATCCTCCATGGATCGTGTAAATGGTTCTTACCACGGCCATTTATCCTAGTTCAGCATTTAAGGGTGGTCATGCTGTATACTATGGGGATCATTGGCTTGACGATCATACCACATAATCCTTCAGGTAGCCTCTCTGAATGAGGTCATCAATTACATCCTTAATATATTTGTATTCTGAGGTGGTATGCCTTATATCATTGTGAAAGGCATAGAACCTATTAGGATCTCTATACTTCAAGGAGGTCAATAGGGGTTGGGTCACCCAAAATTTTCCTTATGTTTTTCCATGACATATATCCTCTCTGGAATGTCAGATATGATGCTGTAATTGTCATAGTGACCTTGGGGCTCGAATCGTCCTGTCCTTGCTCTCTTTGTGGGCTAAATGCCCACATTGTTGACTTGGTCTGCCCCACTTTTGCCGTGATTGCTTTTTTTTCTATCTCTACTAAGAACTAAGCTACTTGCTTCGTTCTTCCGTCTAAATCCCTTCGAACTGAAGGTTTCTACCCACTAGATTTCTTTCGCAACTCGCTTCTAGAACTCTCTTAAGTTCTTTACTGAGGACTTGTATATGCTCTTATATAGTTTTTTGTCCCTATGCAGCCCCATCGAGATTGCCGTCAGAATGTTATCATCAGAGGGACTTTCTTCATTATTGATTTCACATCGAAATTTGGTGATGTAGTCCTTCAATGACTTATCCTTTCTCTAAAAGATCATTGCCAGATGGCAAGATAGCGCAAGTTGCTTCTTAAGGGCCCCATATTAGTCAATAAATTTATTCTGACATTCTTCCTAGCTATTGATACTATGAGCTGGAGGACTTTTGAATCATGACCACAGCACATCTTTAAGAGTAGCCAGAAAGACCCGACATTTAACTAGGGAATTATTGGTCTAAAGGTCCATTTGAATGTTAAAAGTGTCCAAATGATCATACGGGTCACCTCTTCCATCATACGGTAGGACAGTTGGGATTTTGAAGTGGTAGGGGAGAGGTTCTAGTTTAATTTCCTTGGATAGCAGAGTCCTCTCCTCATAACAACCCAATTGATCTTAGGTTGAGGGGCATTTTTCTAACTTTCATACCCTCTGCATTAGCTCTTCGATCATTTGGTCTTGGCCTTCGAATCGCTAGGTTCTGCCATTATCATGGCCCATTCTCGAGCCTCTAATATGGCGTGAGCTCTCAGCTCACTAGTTTTCTTTATGTTTACGGGCTCATTGTCCCCCTATTTCAAGTTATGAGCTACAGGAATGATCTAAACTAACCCTTCGTGCTCCTTCCCTAGCTAGCCACTACCTTCGTGCTGAAGTATCTACCTGTGGCTGTTGGGCCACTTCTGTGACAAGGGGAGCCCCACCATGTTCTCAGGCCTTCTGGGTATACGTCTGGGTTAATGCCTTAACTGCAATGGTGAGTCTTTTCACCATACTTTCAAGTGTTTTGTGGCACTAACGCAAAGCCCATACGTCATCAGCCTCTAAGAGGGCAAAGAGGCACTCACCAAGACTGGGCATTCTTCTTCGAGTACATCTCATCGATGCTCTTCATGATTGCCTAACTGGTTAGTTACAGCACCTGAACTCTTAGTTTCTCTTTCCCTTGCCATTGTGCTTGACCAATGAAAGATGTGAAAGTAGTTTGGTCCCACTGGGCGTGCCAAAATGTTAATAGTCAATTTTGGTAATTAGTCAACTGAAAGTTTTGAGAACCAAACTACTATCTGATTATGTGAAAAAATGACAAGTGAGAAGAAAGCTCAAAGGCAAAAGAAAAGAAATTGGGGAGGAGAAAGTTTTATCATGGTTCGGCCAAAGTCCAAATGACCTCTACGTCCATGGTGGTTGTATTTCTTTTTACTATTTTCTTGTTACACATACATAAGAGAGTATCTCAGCAGAGTTTCTAGGTTTTTCCTTTTCCTTCCTTCTTTTTTTATTATTGTTTCCTGTCCTATTATATGCATGCTGGGAGGGTTATAGATTGTAATTTGTTAACGTAAGACTATGATTATATCCGTGCTGCTTATTAAATGCTAGGCGCCAAGTAATAAATACTATGCAGATCATTGTCGAATTTTGGGGGTTGCCTTGTGGGTTTGTGGAGTACTTAGGCTGCACCTGTCAGACAATAACCATTTCATTTGATACAAAGGAGAGCTTATTGCTGCCTTCACTGATCGAGGCCAGCAAGTTTGCATCGTGCAATCTGCCACACGGTCCCTAGCAACCTTATTTCAGATTAGGTCGTGCCTTTTTATCTTGGCTTCCAATTCTCTGGGTTTCGACTAATTCTCTTTTGCCCAGTCTAAGGAACATCCACAACAAGTTTGTTTTGGTATCAAGCTCGCAGAGACTAAAGGTGCAAGCTTGAGGCTGCTTAGGATGCACCTCATCTCGCGATGCTTTTTTGACTGTCAAGAACTACGCTATAGATTTCAGGGCACAGAGTAGCGTATGTTGCCAAGGGTAATTTTGGCTTCATGATTATACTGCAAGCTCTAACAGCTCTCAAGATGCTATGTCTTGGTGGGATAATGATCCAAGGGGACGTACATGTGGATTCTTCCTTTGATTATTATCATATACACTACTAGCATTTGTCACTTTGAGCATGACCTCTTCTCCATTCCTTTCAAGCCAAAAGACCAGCAACCATTTTGTTGACGTCAAATTTTGGTGATGGTCCAAACTTTGGCCAACGGGGGGATTCTTCAGGATCTCTAACCTATACCTGGTTCAAATGAAGTAAAATTAGTGTAATAAATAGAGAAACAGGAAAGAGCAGGGGAGGAGGCATAAAGTTTAATGTGGTTTGTTGACGTCAGATTTTAGTTAAGCTCCAAACTCTGGCCAATAGGGGTTATTTAGAATCCCTAGCCTATTTCTGGTTTTTTGAGAATGATGGTGAGCACCAGCCGAACTAATGAAAAGAGGGGTAGGAGAAGAAACATTCAATCTTTTACGTGGTTCGGCCAAATCCAGATATTACTGGACTCTACGTCCACGGTAACGTATGATATATGTATATTCAGAAGTACATTCACTCTTTTCCTCTCTATGTGTTTCTTCCAGAGCCTCTCCCAGAGAAGTCCCCTTTTCTTGTTACAAGATGACCCACTTTTATATAAAAAGAAAGGGGACATGCATTTATTACAAATATTACATCAAATAAAGAAGAAATGACAGTGAAGGGACTGTGTTTCAGCTTTTGTAGAATATAGGCTGCAGAGGTGGGCCCTTTAGGCTGGCTGTAGGTTTTATGATCATCACCCTGCATAGTGTATAGCTACCGAGGGAACTCAGCCTTGGAGATTCCCCGAGAATTGCCATTATTGGGGAACGATCATGAAGACCCTTTACTTCGTGGGATCGTTTCAGACCTTATCGTTGGGTCGCATTATTGTTATGATGCTACTTTGCTGGATTCATCTCGTGGTCAAGTGAGGCGAGGCCCATTACCTAGGATTATTTTGTCATCACTCGCCTTTGTTTACCTTCAGGATGATCTTTATCAAGGCATGGGAACATGTTATAGTTTCCTCGGGAGCTTCGTCCTTACGAAGCCAGATCTGATATACCACATATGCCCCTCAACTCTCAATTCGCAGAGCAGGTTGGGAGTTAGAGACCCTCTGAATCTCGATTGGCTGCGTTCCTTCTAGAATTATCGTTTCATTTCCCCAGATTTTGTTCTTACTGAAGCGTACCCAATAATTATGACTGAACCTTTTCCAAGGCTATTAGTGCAGGTGGTTGGGGGGAATGAATCCAGACTTTTTGGTGACCTTCTTTTTGCCTTATTTAAGGGAAAGGCCTTTTCTTGGCCTCATAGTTCAAAGCCATAAGACATTCTGATGAGCCATGTCAGGTCCCAAATAGGTAGTATAAAGAAAAAGTGGTAGACAATTTATATAGCGGAATTTTAATAAGATCTTGCCCCTGTCTCATTGGAGACGCAGTATACAATCTTTGTTTAATATATTGTTCAATTCTTATCAGGATTTGAAAATTTAAAATTGAATAGAATAGTCAGAATTTAAAATAAAGATGAAACATAGAGT
>JANHAO010023444.1:0-11900 GCA_026873985.1 Saraca asoca
GCATTAATTTTGAAAACTTTTTGCACAATTCTTCATTTGTAGAGCCAAATACAATATCATCCACATAAATTTGTACAAGTAGGATATGTTTACCTTTCTCTAATATGAACAATGTGGTATCTACATTTCTTTTTTTGAAACCTTTTTGAATTAAGAACTTACTAAGCCTATCATACCAAGCTCTAGGAGCCTATTTTAAACCATAAAGTGCCTTTTAAAGTTTAAAAACATGGTCTGGATTTAGAGGGTCTTCAAAACCAGGGGTTGTTGTACATAAATCTCCTCTAAAATGTATCCATTTAAGAATACACTTTTAACGTCCATTTGATAAAGCTTAAAGTTTCTAGTACATGCAAAAGCTAACAGCATCCTAATGGCTTCTAGTCTAACTATTGGGACAAATGTCTTATCAAAGGCTATGCCTCCTTCCTGATCATAGCCTTTAGCAACTAGCCTAGCCTTATTCCTAAATATGATGCCCTTTTCATCTAGTTTATTTCTAAACACCCAACAAGTCCCTATTACATTAATGTGTTCAGGTTTTAGTACCAGAGTCCAAACCTAGTTCCTTTTAAATTGATTTAGTTCCTCTTGCATAACTAGAGTCCAATTTTTTAGGTTGCTACCTGTTACCCTTCTTGATGCATATCCTATAATAAGTTCTTTGGGCTGATCTCCTATAAAGTTCTAAGTTCTTGGTGGAGAACAGGGTGGTGTGATGTCCATGATGACAAAATCAACATCCTCTCTTGGTTTTATAGTAGTATCTTCAAGTCATCTTGCTAAGTTTCTGAAGTTGATGCTGAAGTCCACCAATGTTGCTGATCTTCTGCTACATCTAATCAATCTTACCTATACCTCTGACTTTTCCTTTAGAATTGTCACCAAAGGTTACCTTACCTCTATTTATAAGTGTGAGAGAAATGAACTTATTCTTGCTTCTAGTCATATGTCTTAAACATTCAGTGTCCAAAAACCATAGATTTGTGCTCTGTCTTTAACATTCCTACATCATTTAGATCATAGTAGCATTGGTGGTACCCACTAAATTCTAGGTCCAGTTTTGTTGTATACAGAAATTGACCTCGCAAGGATGAGTCCTCGAGCATAACAAAGACCAAGTCCCACGCTCCAGTAAGCAGCAACAGCAAAGTAATTTCGAGCGCCAAGCCCTGCCTCGCTCATCGCAACACAATGACGTTGTGAGGAGAAATCTAGCACATCCCGCGACGCAGCTCCCCTTGTGAAGGACAGACCAACAGAGAAATTGTAAGACCAGGTCGTTAAGTGATCAATCACTTAAGATTGCCTCCTTGCTATAATGACACCTAGCTTGCTACAGCAGAACTCACGATGGCTGCAGGCCAGACTTCCCTATTCGGAGCATCGAGCAGCAGACATAAGTCCACCGCCAGCCTAGGGGGACCACTTAGCAGCCTACTCTCTGTAACAGCCGGATTGTAGTCCCTTTTGTTGTCTTTTCTCATTTATTATTTGATGTAACACAATTGTTGCTTGTAATTAATGCATGCAACCCCTCCTTCCTCTATAATTAGGATTACATTGTTAAGAGGAAGAGAGAGAGAGAACAATCTTGTAAGCAAAAACTCTACAAATCACCTTACACTAATAAAAATCTCTGCCGTGGACGTAAGGTCCGGTACCGCCCGAATTTGGCCGAACCACGTTAAACGTGTTGCCCCCTTTTCTTCATCTTTTTCCTCTTGGTCCTCCCTCTCTTCCACACTTCAAAGGTAGTATTGGATCCCAAAACTCCTTCCCATTAGCTGAAGTTCAAGTTTCCTGTACCAATCGAATTTCACCGTCAACAAGTTTTGTTAGTAGAAATAATAGAAATTTTTCTAATAGTAGTAGACTTTGGTAACCACATTAGTTTTTCATTTTGTCTTAACATATAAGTGCCATTTTTAAAAGGACAATCTCTTATATGGTGACCTTTATGAATACAGTAAAAGCAAGTGATATATGCAAGATTCCATCTTTTAGATTTTATATAAAAAGGTTTCCTATATCCTACACCTATCTTTTTATACGAAATTTTTTGATTCAGCAGCATTTCTTCAAACATTTTGCTGCTATTTGAAAAACTTTGTAGTTTTCCATTTAAAGTTTCAATTTCAGCTTTATATTTATTGCATTGTTTACACTCTCTTTTATCATTCAATTTTCCAACTAATGCAATCAAGTTAGATTTTTCCTTTTCTAATTCTTCAAATTTCTGAATTAGGTTTTCATGCTTGTTATTTGTAACAATAAATTGTTTTCTAGTTTGAACTAGTGAATCATACAACTTAAGACATAGATCATTTAGTTCTTCTTCATCACTTTTAGCATCAGGTTCTTTCTCAGATTCAAAGTTATCATTATTAGAGATAGCAAAGAATGAATATAACAAAGAATGAATTTCTACCAAATACCTCAAAATTGTCACTTTGTCTAGCCATGCGACACAACAAAGCATCTTCCTCAGATTCTTCCTCTTCTACACTAGAATCTGCTTCATCTTCATCCTAAATAGCAAAGTTAGATTCCTTGTTAGATGATCTTCTTTTCCTCTTTCATTTTCCAATTGTTTCTTTAGTTAAATTGGGCAATCAGGCTTGATTTGGTCAAGTTTCTTGCATTCAAAGCAGGTAGGAACTATGTTGACTGAATTCCCTTGCTTAGCTTTATTATTATTGAGATTTTTCTTCTATGGAGCTAGTTTTCTTCTATCTTTACTCCTTTTCTCTTGCATGATCCTTTGCAATTAGAAATGCTACACCCTCTTTATCAAGTTTGTCAAGTGCATCCAAATCACTCTCAAAGTCTTCTTCATCTGATTCTAACACCTTTTTTGCTTTAAATGCTAGACTCTTTTTCTTTTTGTCATCCCATTCTTCTTGTATCTTCTTAATTCTAGTTCATGCTCTTCTAGGTTGCCAAAAAGTTCTTAGATAGTAGGGATGCCCTTCTTCAAAGACTCCTTTATTGCTTTGATCTTGGGTTACCACTCTTCTGTTAAGGATCTGAGTATCTTGTTAACAAGATCTACATTTTTGAATTTTCTTCCAAGCAAAGTTAAAGGATTAGTGATAGTTGTAAATCAGTTTTCTATCTTAAACATCTCATATTGAGACATTAAAACATATACCTTTAAAGCCTTTACCTATGATGTACCTACATGAGCAATCTTAAGTGTATCCCAGTTTTCTTTAGCAATGTTATAGTTTAAAACTCTTTTGTATTCATTAGGAGACAAAGAATTAGATATTTTCCATTTCACTTTAGCAACAAATAGATGTTTCTTTCTTTAATCATCAATCCACAAAGATTTGGGTTTTAATTGAACTTCACCATTAGTTACAATTCTAGGAAGCTCATAACCATCTTCTACCAAATCCCACATATCAACATTTCTAGCTTTTATAAAATCCTTAATCTTTTATTTCCAATATGTGTAGTGCTCACCGTTAAAGCCTAGGGGCATTTAGGTAATAGAAAGAAATTTGAATCCATTTCAAGAAAAACAACAAGGTGTATCAAGAGTCAAAGCTCTGATACTAACTATTAGGTCCTATAATCAGAGTTTAAACACAAATAACAATGGGATCTTTCCCTTATTCCTTTAGGGGAATATGTATACACCTTAATTAAAATCTGTATTCTTGAAAAGATAATGTAATAGGCTAATTTCTTTGAAATTTAATTAATTAATTGTGTAAATAGTAGATCAATATCTTATATAGATGTTATGCAGTAATGAAATGTAAAAGAGCAAGATAAAAAGTAAGACTAAAATTTTTTAAAGTGGTTCAAATTCACCTGAAATTGTAGATGAAGTCTACTCCACTTGGATAATCCTCAACCGAATCACCACTTCAATTAAATTAAAAACCTCAGGATTACTAAGCTCCTGAATTGCCAATATAATTTACAACACAAGAATTTACAAAAATCTTGCTAACCTAGAAGATTTAACACAGGCTCTTCTGAACCTAAATAAGATTTCTACAACACCTAGAAATCTCAAGAACAAAAGAACAAGATAGAGTTAACAATGCAACACCAAATTGAGAAATAATCTAAATTATCCTATATGAAATCTGTAGAATTTTGATCTTTAATCAATTTGATTCAAAAAAGAATGAGGAAGAAGATGATCTTGTAAAGCACAGAGAATTCTTTGATTTTTGCAATTAAGAGAGAAAGAATAAGATGTAATTATGTATAATCTGAAGGTGGTTGAGCTTATTTATAACTACTCTAACTGACTCTAATAGAATAACTAACTTTCAATTCATGAATCAACTCGTAAATTAATTTAGAGTGGTTACAACTATTTTTTATTTATGAATCGATTTGTGAATCGATTCATGTATAAAGTTCATGAAGAACATTCTTGACTGAATCGGTTCATGAATTGAATCATAGTATAACAAATTAAGAATTGAATTGATTGGTGAATTGATTCAACTCAAAATCTTAGCCTTTAGTAAAATTTTTTTTTCAAAAACTTACTTTGTGAATCGATTGATGATCAATTGTGATATGATTTTCACAAGGTCTTTTAGGAATTGATTTGTGAATCAACTCTTAGAGTAAAAAAATAGTTTTTATAAAATTTATACTTGTGAAAGATCATTTAATAGCTTATCTAATTTTTCCTCCCTTCAAATAGTTTATTCTTCCTCAAAGTATTAGTTAAAAATATTTGGAGTAGACCTAAAGTTAGATTTCTTGAATCATGAATTTTGAATCATTGAATCTATAAAAACACAACAAACACTAAAGCATATAATTAGGTATAAAATTTGTTTATAAACTAAAATTGTTTCTCAACATTAAAAGTAAGGAAAATATGCGGTTGGGATGACCTAGGCTAACAAAATCAAATAATTTCAAAATTTTATTACACTAAATAAATTGATTTTAGAATTGATTTAGTATAGTGCGAATCAATTCATCAATCGATTTAACCTTGTTGAAATCAATTCATGAACCGATTCAGCAAAAATTTTCAAACTTTCAGTCCTTGTTTCAAAATTTCTGAACTTGTGATACAACCTCCTTGAATCAATTCTCTAATCGATTCAAGACATAAAATATGCAAAAATAAAATGATTTATGCATTTAGTCTAAAATTGAATAAGATCATTATTTCAGGGGGGAGATTGTTAACATTACTAACATTTTCTTTCATTACCTTATCCCTATTGTATGATGTTATTTCCAATTTTGTTACTTCATTAAGGCATCATTCCTTTTTTATGTGCCAAAAGGGGGAAAAGGATAGATTTTATATATGATCTACAAAGGAGAAACAAGATTTTTTATATACAAGGGAGAAGGATAATGTAAAGAGAAAGAAAAATAAAATTTTTAATTGTATGCATATTTTGCTACTTATCTAAAATTGTTTGTCACCATAAAAAAGGGGGAGATAAATAAGATCGATAAAAGAGAAACAAGATTTTTGATATACAAAGGAGAAGGATAATATAAAGAGAAAGTAAAATAAAATTTTTAATTGTATGCATATTTTGCTAATTATCTAAAATTGTTTGTCACCATCAAAAAGGGGGAGATTATTAGCCTGACTATGGCAAATGGATTAGTCAAGCTATCATTTCTTCAGTTTTGATGCCGAAAAATAATTTTATTTGATGTCACAATCTATCCCTATACTTTGAGTGCTTATTCTTTTTGCGAACTTAAAGTTGATCAAGTAGCATTGAAGATTTCAAGAGATCCAACCTAATCTAAGGGCTTATTGATGTTTATAAGATCTTTTGTAAGTGTAATCCAATTAGTCTTTGATCCAAATATTTTTTTAAATAATTTTTTGAGGCTAAAATAAATAATATGAAATGAGTTTAAATCAAACATTTTCCAATTGTACTTCCTAATGCATTCTCATAAGTTAAACTTTTGTAAAAAATTATTTTTCACTCTATGAATCGATTCACAAATCGATTCATATAGGGAATCTTATGGAATGTACTGAAATTGATTCCCAATTCGATTCATGAAGAAACGTTTTTGAAAAATGTTTACCAAAACATTTGAAATCTTTATGAATTGATTATTCAATTGTTTTGCAAATTTTTTTACATAGAGGGTAATACATTCATGCATCGATTCGGTCTTCAATTTTTGCATATTATGCTGAATCAATTCATAAATTGAGTAGTTAATTATGAGTTAGTTATAGTCATCATAAATCGATTCACAAATCAATTCAAGAACTAAAAATTAGTTATTTTTAAATGTCAATTACAACTACTATAAATACCCTCTTACATTCATTTTTAAAATAGATCTCATATTATTCTCTATCTTTTTAAGTGCAAAAATTAGAGAGAACTCTAGTGCTTCAATTGATCTACCTCAACCTCAAAAAATCAACAATTTATTGACTATTGGGATCAGATTCTCTAAAGTTTACATAGTTTGTTTCTTGAGATTTTCATCTCAAGACTAGTATTGTTTTTTCTATCAAATCTTGTTAATTTTCTTTTAGTTTCTGAGGTTGATCAAGAACTGGAGATACAAGGAAGAGGTTGATCTTCCCTTACATCTTCTATTAGTTGTAAGGTTGATTACAATTATGCTAAAAGTGTATTGTTAATGTATCTAGGCTAGGCAAGAGCCTAGTGAAATCTTGTTGTAAACTAGTTTTTAGGAGTCCAATTTAAATCCTGTGAATTGTAATAAAAGAGATTATCTAATTGAGGATCAATCCAATGGATGTAGACTTCATTTGCAGTTTCAAGTGAAGTTGAACCACTTTGAAAACCCTATATATTTTTTTAATTATCTTCCCTACATTTTCTATTGCTACATAATTGTAATTTTCATCTAAGTGCATTACTATATTACTGATACAATTATGTTAGTTTGTTGCTAGTTAAACTGAATGATTAGAAGTTGAATTCATAACAGTTCCAATCACTTTAATACATTCTTTCTCTTCCAATATAAATCTTTTTGAAAAATCTTAAGCAACAAGAATCCAATCTCTCAAGCATAAAGAGTATATATATTTTACAAATGTAAAAAGGGTAAGATCCATTTTTTGGGACCCTCATTTCCTTTGGCCACATTACAACTATTGTGATGTCTTTTTGTTTGTGCTAAGCATGTGATTTGAGTAGTGGATATTTGATGATAAGCAAGCTTATGGTAGTGCATTTTCATGTAATGAAATTGAGTGAAACACTTTCCCATTTTAAACACAAAGAGAGTTGCATGGAGAGCTCACCTTGTGAGGTCTACAAAAGTCCTTCTAAATGAAATTGCTTTGCTAGTTAGATTTGAGTGTTTAGTTGTCAAAATTGTGCTTCGTGGGATGCTATATCCCTTAAAATTTTCATTGCTTCCTTGCATTTGGTTTCATTTTCTCATTATTGTAGAAAAATTTTAGAGTTTTGAGCCTTTGTTTTGAGTCTAGTGTAGTTTTGTTTTAGGGTATTGTTCCAGAGGATGTGCAAGAGCTAAGTGTGAGGGAATTTGAAGAACACAATTTATACATAATTTAAATCCCTTTATACTTGGTCTTTCATCATCTTTATATGCTTAATTGGACACTTGGGATTGGTTTTGTGGTTTGCAAGCTTTTATGCTTAATTGAATTTATTCTATAATTTACATTATTTTAGACTGTTTCAAGATTATGGGCATATCTAGAACTTAGTTTTAGGTGCTTTTTGTGTCCTTAGAAAGTTAAGAGGAATAGTTGTAAATGTCATGAAGAGCCCAAAGCCTAGTTCAAATGTTTTGGAGGTGAAATAGAGCTCCAAAAGTCATTGTAGTGTAAACTTAAGACCATTTGTTAGCTAAGACCATAGTCTATATCTTTCATGAAGATTTTGAGAGCAAACTAGATCATTTTGACTTAATTAATTGGCTGTGAACATAAGTGATCAAATCTGTTATAGGTTGGATTGCTCAGAAAGTCTATCTTTATGTTTTGCATATAAATTGAGTTAGTGATTGAATTTTAATGCAAGGTCAAGGCCATTGGAAAGATAAGTAGTAAACTTACATTTCATCTACAGATTGCCGCATCTAAGAAGACCTCTTTCCAACCCTAAACCGTAGCCTAACTTAGAGGCAAAGCACTAAACTTATAAATAGATGGCTGAGCCTTATTTGTAATATCTTTTTACTTATTTTTGAATTGTCTCTGCCTTTTGCTGGAGAGGAGCTTTTCTAGGGAAACACTCTATCTGTAATTAGGTTTTATCTTTTCCTTTTTATTTTCCTTTTATTTTTGTAATCAATGTGTAGCTGAATTCCATTTCAATCTAAGGAAGTCTTGCACCATTTATATTATTGTTTGTGATACCTTATTTAATTATCATTTTATTCCTATATTTATTCTCTTAATTCTTTGTTCTAACTACCTACAGTTATCGTGGATGGTTGATTAAAGGGTCCATTAATTAATTATCTAAAGTGGTTTAATGCTAGCTGAACTTTCATAAGCAATCTCGTTGTTTGTAGCTATTTGGTTGTGAGGTAGCAAGAGGGTCTTGATGAGCTACTAAGGTGAGTCAGTTCTCCTAGGAAATTAAGTTTAATTAATTAGGTTACTAATGGGGTAAGTTAGTTAATTAGATTTAGTGTTTTTAGGACTTAATGCTATTGATAAATTAGTTAGGGTACTAGTCTTTGTCTAATTTAATAATAAGTGTCAAGTGGGTGCTGGGCTTGGTTTACTAGTTTAGGGAGAAATTAATAAGGTGTAATTAGGTGTTAAGCTTAATTAATGCATTGGCTAAGTGGTCAAAATGGGAATGAAACATTAGTGTCAAGGATCAATCAATGAAATGGTCATAAGAGTCCCCTGGATTACGTATTTTCCATTTATTTTCCTTCAATTTTGGTTTTGTTTTACATGTATTCTATTTGTTTAATTTAATTCTTACTCTAATTAGTATCCTATTCCCCGCCATTTTATCATACTATGAGTACATGAATTTCAATCTCCAATCTCTGTGATATGACCTAAACTTACCTTTGCTACTAGCTACCCTAGGAGTTCAATATTATTTTTGGCTGATTTTGATAACCATTAGTAAATATGTTTCAATGTAGCAAGCTTGATTACATTAAAAAGGATTTTGATATAAAAAAATAGAACCTAAGAGAAGTGTGTCCTTTCTTCTAAAAGGTTGTGTTTCCTATGCTAAGCCATTTTGTTGGTAGGTTGGTTAAGGAGATAGTATTATTCATGCATTTATTGATTTTAATGAGTTTATTAGGAAAATCAAGGAAATTAATACTGGAGAAAGTTTGATTTATATGAGAAATGATGATAAAACTCCTTTGAAGGATTTTGAACTTATGAGTTAAAATTGAATTAAATAAAAGTTTGTCATATATTAATAAGATGAAATTGTATTGCATAGATTTAGAATCATAAAGATATATTAAGTTAATTTATATGAAAATATTATGAGTGAATTTTTGAATATTCAATCAAATGAATTTTATCTATGTCATATTTTGTTTTGGCCATATTGGTAAGCATATTGATTAAAGACAAGTTGCTAGAAATGATGAGAAAAATGAATTTATAATTTGTGAAAGTTGTTTGTATAGAAAAAAATGACTAAGTCTTGTTTCTCCTAAAAAACTAATAAAAGTGAGATATATTTTTTGATATAATCCAATTGGATATTGGGGGTTATATAAGTGTGTATATTAGAATTTTTCATTTTATTTTATTATATTTATTAATTATTTTTCAAGATTTGGAAAATTGTGTCCTTTACTTAATATGAGCAAGGTAATAGAGGTTTTAAGCAATTCAAATTAGAAGTATTAAATACCACTATAAGAAGGTGTTAATAGTGAAATTTAGCATTGAGAAGCGGGTCGGCAGAGGCCCAAAAGGAATGAAGTCTGTCAAAAAAGATGAGCTCACTATGCGAAAGGCCATAGCTCACTGAAGAGAATTTAGTTCACTGAAGGCCAGAGCTCACTGACCGAACCAGCTCAGAGTGGCATTCTCAACAAACAAGCTCAAGCTCGTTAGGATGCAGCCTCACTCAGCTAGAAGCCTATTGAGGTAAAGCACAAAGCCAACAAACAACTTGCCCCACCATTCTGTAAGTACGGCCATCGGGTCCCATCCGCAGTAAGCAATCTGCAAAAGCCAATCTATAGTACCCTAAGCAATCTTGTACATTTAATATTTGATGTAATAGAAGTACAGTTAATTTAGTTCCATTTGTACCCCTCCATGCTTCTATAAATGGGGGGCTAAAGTCATTGTAAGAGAGAAAGGGAGAGAGAGCATATAGGAAAGGCAATAGAGCACTAGCAGAAACTCTGCCAGAGGTCATAGCCAAAGCTCTGTAAACATTCCTTCAATATAATAAAAATATCTCTATGGACATAGGGTTCAATGCTATCCAAATTTAGCCAAACCATGTTAAATCTCCTGAGATTCCTTTCTTCTCTTTCTTCCTCTCACTGTTCAGCAACCTTTTATCACATTAACAATCAGGAAATAGCTTAGGTCTCCAAAGAACCCTCTCTATTGGCCGGATTTAGGTCTGATCAAAATCCACCATCAATATTTTGGCATGCTTGGTGGGATTGATCTTTTATCTTCTGTTTAGCTCTTTGTGCATTTATCATGGCCAAAGGGAGAACTACAAAAGCTTTGAATGCCCAAGTTAATCTACCGGAGGGTCACTTGTCTTCGATGGATTCTTCAACAGCCCCCGTTATAGGCATTGCTGCCTTTCTGCCCCTAGCCAGCTCCTCTCAACCTACCATTGCCTCCAATGGGAGTGAAAGGATCCAAGTTTGGCTTCAACTCCAGGAGAAGTTAGATTATATGATGGAAGAGCTGGCTAAGGCAGTCACCATGTTAACACAAAGCCAAATCTAGGGTTTGCAAAGACAAATCGAAGTTGTCGTGCCTGAAGATGATCACCAACAGTAGCAGGTTGGACGTTCGAGCAATGCTAATTAGGGAAATTCTCCAAATCGCTACTCACAAGAGTAAATTCTAGGTTGTTACAATCGTGACCAGGAGAGTCAACAATCTTTGGTATGAGATCCGCTTGTTGAAGAACTATTTTCGAGGATGGATCAGTTTGAAGAATGTTTTCAAGCTCTAGATAAACAAGCTCGATATGAAGCAAGGTCACCCTTCACTGAGGAGATTAAAGTACAACCCCTTCCCCCAAAGTTCAAAGTTCCCTCTATCCTACTCTATGATGGAGGTAGGGACCCAAACGATCACCTAGACATGTTCAGTGTCTAGATGGATCTCATGACAACTAACCCTCTCGTAAAATGTCGAGTATTTCCAGCAACACTGGGGGGCTTGTCTTTGATGTGGTTTAGAAGTCTTCCAGCTTGTAGCATAGACAGTTAGGAGGAATGTCAAAAGAAATTCATTGACCAGTATCGGGCATTGAAAAGATAGTTCACTCCACCTTGCCACCTCGCTACGATATTCTAATGAAAAAAAGAGTCATTGAAGGACTACATCTCTCGATTTAGGCACAAGATCAATAATGTAAAGAATCCTTTAAAGGAAACTATTTTGGCAACAATCTCTATAGGACACCGCAAGAATGGGAAGCTATATAAGAGCATCTACAAGTCACCAGTAAAGGATCTTGGAGACTTTTATGAGCGAGCTGTGAGGCAAGCCAGATGGGATGAAATTTTTGGCTCATAGAGGTCTAATTCAAGTAGTTTGGATCAAAATAAAAAGTGGAACAGTCATAGAGAAGGGCAAGATGGCTCTAGTTTTCAGATCATCAAGAGGAGTAAGTGATGTGCACAAACTTATTGTACGTTTTAAAATTACCGCAAGCACACGGTGTAGTTGTAACAAAGAACCGGCGAGTACGGGTCGATTCCTCAGG
>JANHAO010023445.1:0-11902 GCA_026873985.1 Saraca asoca
ATTAAAGGTTAGTTTAATTCTCTCTTGTATTTCTTTAATGGAAACCTCTACACAAAGGGAAATCTGGGAGAGGGGTTCGGCCATTTTAGGGCTTCTGAAAGAAATTTTTTTTTGAAATTTCCCTCCTTGGCTGAGCCCGTTCTTACATGAACACACCAGAAAAGGGGAAATTTTACATTCTCAATTCAAATAAGTAGATGTGGCATAACTAATTCTATTCCAATTAGCAAGACATCAATAGAAATATAAACAAACATTCAAGGGTTAGTCTTTACTCGCCTAATATCAAACCTTTGACTTCTATATTATACACATCACCCATTGTTACTATAACTTTCATGCACCAAAATGATCCTCAAGGCATTTAAGTAAGATCCTTATCCTTCAGATCTCACTAAGGTGCCTGCACCTTAGTGAGGTCAGTCATTCTTTATGAGTGCCTTGCTGGGACATTGGCGAGGTATAGCTCGCTAGGGAGGAGCTTGCTGACGTACTCCTGTCGATCGAGTGATATGCTAAGGCATAGGGGCTGGTCTTCATTTCCTTAGGGATTCATCCTTGTGAGGCCAATTTTAGTATACGACATAAGCCCCCTAACTCTCTGTGTGCTTTGCGGACCGAGAGTTGCATATTTTCGAGGCTGGATCCATTATCTTCAGTCAGTGTCCTTCTTTGATCAAAGTGTCATGCCAAATGTCTTTTAGTTTTGCTTTAGGCCATACTTTCTCCTGTTTGCCATTGTTAGTCATTGGCATGGTACTATTGCTTGCTTTAGGCCGTTGGATGAAAGATTTGGCCAGATTTCTTTTGGATTCTTCAAAGGACTGAGCGGGTCTATAAATAGCCTGAGGTATTCTTCCTTTTGCCTCAAGGAAATTTGATGGAGGAGACTGAAGAGCTTCTGGAGCTTTTTGGTGTATTGGCTTCCGGCGAAGCTTGTTGAGACTTGGATGGCCCGTTGCACATGGCCTCAGCACAGAATTGGCCTGGCGGGGCTTTCACGATGTCTTCTAGCCACCTCCTCTAGCTGTCGTTGGTAACTCTACTACCTGGCCTGCTGGTTCCGGGGGATGCTCTAGTTCCAACCCAGACAGGCACGCTGGCAGAGGAATAAGCAGGAGGGACTATGGGCTACTGCTTTGTCACCAGAAGTGGGCTTAGAGACTGGCCTTTCCCCCTGCAGAACCTTCACCTCGCTTGTCGAGGTCATCTAAATGGGTTCTTCTCCTTTTGGATGTATGTAGCAAATACTTCATGTATTTTTGTATGTAAATTTGTGATAATTAATGAGAACTTCTCTTTTTAGCCAATCAGCTATGCTTTAATCTTGCAGTCTACTCAATCTACTGAGAGTGAGGTTACGAGTGAGCTATGCCCGAGAGGTGCATCCATATGAGGGCTATGAGAATTTATTTGTACGAGAGCTATGAAAAACTCGTCCGCATGCAAGCTGCGGGAATTTATCTGCATGAAAATTATGAGGAACTCACCTACATGAGAGCTGCGGGTGGTAATATTATGGCGAGGTGAAAATCATTTGCTGAGTTTTTGATTCTTATGTTTGTGAGGTAGGCTCAAAGGCCGTCTCACCCTCGATTTTGTTTTTGAAGCCTCGGGGTAGGCTCAAGGCTGTCTCATCCTCGGGCATTGCGAGGTAGGCTTAAGGCCGTCTAACCCTCAATTTTGTTTGTGTTTCATAGCCTCGGGGTAGGCTCAAGGCCATCTCACCCCTGAGCATTGCGAGGTAGGCTCAAGGCCGTCTCACCCTCGATTTTGTTTGTGTTTTGAAGCCTTGGGGTAGGCTCAAGGCCATCTTATCCCTGAGCATTGCGAGGTAGGCTCAAGGCCATCTCACCCTCAATTTTGTTTGTGTTTCGAAGCCTTGGGGTAGGCTCAAGGTCGTCTCACCCTCAATTTTATTTTCGAAGCCTCGGGGTGGGCTTAAGGCCGTCTCACCCTCGATTTTGTTTTCGAAGCCTTGGGGTAGGCTCAAGGCTGTCTCACCCTCAGGCGCTGTGAGGTAGGCTCAAGGCCGTCTCACTCTCGATTTTATTTGTACTTATGCTACAGCGAGCTTGTAAGGGCAGAGAAAGAATCCTATCTCAATGATGTTCAGCCAATCGGCCATTTTCATTAATTTCAAAATACCGTGACCGGTGCAGATTGGCAAACGATCGTTACAAGGTCAAAATTTGGTTTTGATGGAGGGCTTAGGCTCCTAGGTGACTACTCGCTGGGCCTGTTGAGTGTACTGCCCAAATGACTCAACTACATAATCCCATTAGCGACCTCTTCTAATGAGGCTCTCTATGGCATTTTTTAGGGCATGACATTCTGAGGTGGTGTGCCCAGCCTCATCGTGATAAGTACAGAATTTGTTTCGGTCTCTAGATCCAGGGAATGACCTCAATGGCTGGGGTTTCCTGAAGTCCTCATTATGCTTTTCTATGACGAAGATCCTATCCTGAGTATCTGACAGGATGCTATAGCTCTCGAAGCGGTCTTTGAGTCACTGAGGTTTGCCTTCTTTATGAGATGAGGAGTGGGGTTGTCATGACTCTTGCCACTCCTCTTTTTGCTCATGACAGGACCATTTTTACCCACTTTGTGCTTGGGTTCCTCCATTCCAAAGGTTTCTTCCTACCTTATTTTTTAGTCGCCCGATCATAAAATTGAACGAGATCTCAAGCAGGGGACTTGTAGAGAATTCGGTATAGTTTGCTATCTTTGCAAAGTCCTGCTGAGATGGCTATCAAAATGCTTTCTTCCGAGGGGTTTTCCATGGAGTTGGCCTCATGTCTGAATCAGGCTATGTAATCTTTGAGCGACTCGTCCCTGCATTGGAAGATCATTGCAAGATGGTAGAGAGGTACAAGTTGTCTCTTCAATGCTAGGTATTGGTTAATGAATTTCTTCTGACAATCTTCCCAGTTGCCAATACTGTGTGCGGGGAGGCGTCTGAGCCAAGCGCAAGGGGCCACCCCTAAGGTGGTAGGAAAGACATGGCACTTCAACAGGGGTTCGATTGTCTGGAGGTCCATTTGTGTGTTGAACGCATCCAGGTGATCGTTTGGGCTGCTTTCCCCTCATATAGTGGGATGGTGGGCACCTTGAGTTTTTGCGAGAGAGGTTGCTTCTCGATCTCCACAGAAAATGACAAGGTCTCCACATGACGCGTCCGATTATCATGAGGTTGTGGGTGCTCTTCAAGTAACTTCAGCCTCTAGAGAACCTTATTCATTGCTGGATGTTGGCTTTCACGCTGGGGGGTAGAGCTTTCCACGTGTTGGGAGCCCCTAGCCGCTAGCTGTTGCGATTGTCGTGGGTTTCTCTCTGAGCTTTTTCTCGAAGCTGTTGAAGTTACATCATGACCTCTTCTTACCTTCGAGCATTTTATGCCTGCGCCTGGGCAAGTGTTTTAACAATTTCAACCAGCTCCCTGACTATACTTTCTAGGGCCGATTAAGGTTGATCAGGTGTCTGCATCTCTTGCATTTCAGGCACGACGATATGTTAGGAAGCCGGAGTTGTGGAACTCTGAGTTCTTCCTCGGGCCATTGTTGAACGTCGATGGAGACTTCAAAGAGTGGATGATCCCCACAAATGATGCCAAAATATTGACGGTGAAATTTGGTTCGCATTGAGGGGCCTAAACTTCAGCCAATGGGATGTGAGTTTCGGGAATCAATGCTGCCTTTGAAGTGTTGTGAAAGGTGAATCGGGAGGAAGAGAGGCGGTGGTTTTTAACGCGGTTTGGCTAAATCCGGGCGGTACCAGACCCTACGTCCATGGCAAAATTTTTATTAATGTTGGATAATTTGTAGAGTTTCTGCTTACAAGATTGCCTCCCTTCCTTCGCTAATAATGCAATCCTATTTATAGAGGAAGGAGAGGTTACATGCATTAATTACAAGTTACAGTTGGATTACATCAAATAAATGTGAAAGGATAGTGAAAAGCCTATAATCTAGCTGTTTGCAGTACATAGGCTGTGGAGGTGGGTCCTTTAGGCTGGTTGTAGGCCTATGACTGTTGCCTGACGTTATTTTAGTCATACAAAGGATTGATGACTCTGGAGTTCAGACTTTGCGATCCTTGCCAGGAACCGAGGAGGCGAGCTTGGTACCGCTTACAGTGGAGCCATCGAGCTCTTGTGAGGAGGTCAGTCATTCTTTATGAGTGCCTTGCTGGGACATTGGCGAGGTATAGCTCACTAGGGAGGAGCTTGCTGACGTACTCCTATTGATCGAGTGATTTGCTGAGGCACGGGGGCTGGTCTTCGTTTCCTCGGGGATTCGTCATTGTGAGGCCAATTTTAGTCTACGATAAGACCAAAAGCTAGAAAGTATCTATCCCTCATGTTTAAATTCTATTTTGTCCCCAATATAGTTAACAAAGAAAAGATCATAGAGGAAGGGATAAAAGCTTACCGACTTACTGGTCTTCAGGTGGAGGTGATGGTGGGAAATTATGCTCTAAGTGCCAATTATGCATGCTTTGCATCATTTGTTGCATATTTCCTAGCATTGACTCCGTGGACCCGATTGATGACTGCATCTATTGCAAGGTTGCTCACATAGAATGTAATATGATCCTTTGGCTTTGTTGCTCCTCCTCAATTCTACTAAGCTGCATGTATAATTGCTCATGATCACTTGGTTGGGCATGGGAGGAACTCTCAATGTGAGGTTGTTTGGTTGTGCACTATAGGGGAAATTCTACTTCTTTTGCTTCTTCTTCATTATCATCATCTTCAAAACCCCTTTGAAGTGGGTGTCTCCAATTGGCTTGATCGGTAATAGTGGTATGCTCAGGATTAGGGAGGTGAAAAAAATCTCTGCCCCAAAAATGCAGCCAACACTCAGATCCCCTCTTGATAATCAATTTTATATGTAAGCAAGATTCCATGTCAATCCGTGAGTTTCCAGGTAAAGGCTACAAATCCACAAGTTGTTGTTCTAACTCTAAACCATGAGCAATCATTGTTACTAATCCTCTTGTCACTACTTTGCCATGCAATGCATTACCCACTTTTTGCATTTGTTGTGCCATGAATGCCTTGGTGGTAACTTGATTATTATTTATCATTGCCTATAGAGAATATAGCTTTTGCTAACTTGCAATCCCATCACTTTCAGCTCTTCCAAAAATAGTGTGTGCCATGACACGCTGGATATATCTAAAACAGAGGTTGCAAATTGACGAGGCTTTTGATTGTGAAACCTTATATTGCCTTCCAATAGCTATTGAATTCCAAAATAAACTTACACAAAAACTGGAGGGAATAGTCCAGGGACCCCCAGGAGGCAATCTAAATAATTCATTAAATTTGGCTAATGACAAATTATAATCTTGGTCAAATAGTTGAAAAGTAATTTGTCCTTGTTTGACCTCTCGGGCTCTGAACAGGACTGCATTCAAAGAGCTAAAGAATTCCAGGGTCACTCTTGCATATGTAAGGCAACGCATTGTAATAAATGTTGACCACCCAATTCAACTAAATAAATATTGGACATCATCGAATAATCCCAACTGTTCTAGGCAAAGCTCATCAACATAGCGGGTACTCAGCATTCTCCATTTTACTAACTGATCATATCGTCTACATTGATCATCATCAATGAAGATAATTCCAAATTCATTAATTTCACGAGGTTGCTGGCTAGGATTACCTCATCCTCTATGCATTTGATCGGATCGGAAGGAGGAGGCTTGGCCAATTCGGGACCTTTTAGGAGCCATTTGAAGATGTAGAAAAAAAGTTTTTCAAGTGCAATAAACTATATTTTTTTTCACACCAAAATTGAAATGGAACCTAAAATATCCCTTTTTTTCCTTTTTCTTTCAAATGTAGTAGAAATATATATAGAGCAATAGTAGGAACTTGACAATGATTTTCAATTCAAGCAGAGCAAAATATCAACCTTAAGTGGGATTTGTGCAAAAAAATAATAATAACTATGTCTGTATTAGTAGGACAACACACAATAAACAGTAGGAAAGCAATCTCAATAAAATAGCAATGTAGCACGTGGTAAAATGCAAAATGGTAGCAACACAAATGGAATAGCATGGCAACAATACAATAAGATAGCAAGGCAGCAATATGGCAAAATGCAGACTTAGCAAGAAAAAAAAAACTTAACAATAAAAGACAATGACAAAAAATGCAGAAAAAATGACAATTTAGTAAAAAAAATAAAATTAGAAATGTTAGAAAACTAAGACAATAAAATCTATAATAATAGCAAAAATCCAGCAGAATAATGAGGTAAAAGATTGGTACCTCCAATTAGCACATGCAGAGGCTTTTCTTCTTAACTAGAGTTTTGGGAGATTGAAGGAGATTTGAGGTGAGATGGAGGCTAGATGAGAGAGTGGCCAAAGATTGTGGCTGCTGGTGGAGGAAGGTGGCCAAAATTTGAAAGGTCTCAGCCGCAGGCAGTGGAAAGAGGCCGGAAGAGGAGAGGCTTTAGTGCTGGTTCAGAGCAACATAGTTGAGAAAGAGTAAATGACTTTGAAGAAGAAAGAAGTAGGGCGGCTATGTTTGAGCATTTTAGGGTAGCTGTGTTTTAGTTAAAGCCTGAAACACAGCCATGTTTGAGGACACGACCAGCTTGTGTTCAGTGCTGGCCAATCGGTGAGTTTCTACTTTTTTTTTTGAACTTTTTTTACAAATTTTTTTCTTCTTTTTTTTTGGCTGAGTCTTGCATGGAACATGACTGTGTTCCAAGACATGGGCAAGCCATGCTTGGGGCTACCAAATTCTAGTCTTGAAAGCTACATGGAACATGATTGTGTTCCAGGACATGGCCAGGCCATGTTTGGTGCTAGAATTTTCTACTTTTGAGTGTGCTTGGAACACGGCTATGTCTTGAGACACACCTTGGTCATGTTTGGTGCTGCCAATCTTATTCTTGCTTGAAATTCTTTAGGTGATTTCTACATCAATCCTTCTGTTGTATATGGAAAACGGGCCTTGCAAGGATGAGCCCTCGAGGAAATGAAGACCAGTTCCCGTAACTCAGTAAGAAGCCTTCAGAAAGGTTTGTGTTATACAACCCCAAAGCGAGACAACGGACTCAGGGTCCTCGAATAAAGAAGGTCATTCGACCGTCAAGAGCACATTAGTGAGCTCCTCCTTAGCAAGCTCTACATCGCTGCATGATGTCCTAGCAAAACACTTATAAAGAATGACTGACCTCCTCACAAAGGCTTGCTAGCCCCTTTGTAAATAGTACCGAGCTCGCCTCCTTGGTGCCTCGTAAGGATTGCAAAGTCTGAACTCCAACACTGAGTCATTAATCCTCTGTACAGACAAAATGACGTCAAGCAACGGTCATAAGCCTATAGCTGGCCCAAAGGACCCACCTCCGCAGCCTATGTACTGCAAATCATCAAATTATAGCCTATACTGTCTTTTCTATTTATTACTTGATATAATACAACTATAGCTTATAATTAATGCATGTAACCTCTCCTCCCTTTATAAATAGGATTGCATTGTTAACAGGGGAGGAGAAAGCCAATCCTTGTAAACGGAAGCTTTGCTAAGTTACAATAACAAAAATCTCTACCCTGGACGTAGGATCCAAGAAAATAACCTGAATTTAGTTGAACCACGTAAAATCGAGTGTCTTCCCTCATACTTCTTCAACCATTTACATCATCTACTCCACTTTCCCTCACCCGCAAAATCGAGAACAGGCTTGGGATCCCAAAGAATCCCCTGTTGGCTAGAGTTTGGGATAAAACCAAAATTCGACGTTAACATTTTGGCGCTATCTATGGGGATCTCACTTGTTCTGATTGGTTTCTCATTACCATGGCCAAAGGAAGAGTTACTAGGGCCTCGAGTGCATGATGCCAGACCTCGAACGATCATGTTTCGATGACAAGCTCATCCACCGTCCCTGTGACAAGAGCAGCCGCTGACTTCCCTCAAGCCGACCCGGTGCGACTGGCCCTCGCTATTAACAGCATTGAAGAATCACAGGCTTGGCTCCAGCATCAAGAAAGGCTTGAGCACATGATGGGGGAATTGACTAAAATAGTCTTGATGTTGGTACAGGCGCAAACCCAGAATGTGCATGCGCAGGCTGAACCCGTCACACCTGAGGAAGAATGTTCCGGTGAAGTAGATCGGGGGCAGGAGCCATATCGCCATCCATGAGGTTAGAACGACAGAGCAAACTGCCACACCCATGGTCATGGACTGGGGGGCTTGGACGTTGTGGTGGAAGGTCTCCTTCAAAGAGTCAGACATTTGGAAGAGTGCCCTCGAGCTCGAAATGATCGGGAGCGTCTTGGAGACCAAACCCTTTTCTCTAGGGAGATTATGAAGGAGACCCTACCGTACAAGTTAAAAATCCCTGCCATCCCATTGTATGATGGAGGCAGTGACCCCTATAGCCATCTGAACCTGTTTAATATCCAGATGGATCTTTAGGCTTGTAACCCTTCGATCAAGTGCCGTGTGTTCCCCGCCACTTTGGGAGAAACTTCCTGTGCATGGTTCAAGAACCTCCCAGCTCGCAGCATTGGTAGCTGGGGAGAGTGTTAGGAAAGATTTGTAGACCAGTATCAAGCACTAAGAAGGCAACTTGCACCCCCGTGCCATCTTGCTACTATCTTCCAAGGTAGGCAGGAAACACTGAAGGATTATCTCGCTCGCTTAAAGCACGAGGTCAATAATGTTGAGAAGTCCTCGAATGAAGCCATTCTAACCGCCATCTTTGCGGGACACCACAGGGATGGAAAGCTGTTTAAGAGCCTGTATAAATCCCCAGTGAGCAGCCTGGAAGAATTCTATGAGCGGGTCGTGAAACAAGTCAGGTGGGATGAAACTTTTGGTCCATGAAACCCTGAGGCAGGGAGTTCGACATCGAATAAGAAAAGGAGCAACCGCAGAAGCGGGAATGACAACCCCGAGCTTCAGCCCACGAAGAAGGGAAAGGATGAGGGGCCCCTGTTTCAGGCCTGCGACATCACCTATAGTATCTTGTCAGATGCTCAAGACAAGATCTTTGCAATGGAGAAGGATAAGGAAGACTTTGGATGACCTCCGCCCTTAAAAATGCCTGGCAGATCCAGAGTCAACCGAGGGAAATTCTGTGCATACCACAATGAGTTCAGACATATCACCTCATAATGTTAGGCACTGCGAAACACTATCGAAGATCTAATTAAGAGAGGATGCCTGCACGACTACATCGTGCGACCTTCCAGATAGCAGCATAGGTCCCACTACCAGAGCGCTGAGCGAGAGCGTTCCCCTACTATCAGGATAATTTTTTAACTTCTATGATTATCTATAAATTGTACTAATGCCTTCTAAACTTGTGTACTAATAAAAAATTTCCTTTTGGTAGGATAACAACATCTGTTGCTCGCACATTGTCGATCTATCATAAGTCATATCAATGGCAAAAGCACTCTGATCTATTACTTAAGGCCCTCCCACAGAGTTTAATCCAGACACAAATTGATGAATCGCTCAGCCAGTTAAGCTGCAGGCTCGCTGAGGCATGGAGAAGCTTTAAAATAAACTTGCTCAACCAATTGAGCTGTAGGCTCGCTAAGGCGTGGAGACGCTTTAAAATAAACTCACTCAACCAGTTGAGCTGCGGGCTCACAGAGGAGTGGAGATGCTTTAAAATAAACTCGCTCAACCAGTTGAGCTGCGGGCTCGCTAAGGCATGGAGGCGCTTTAAAATAAACTCACTTAGCCAGTTGAGTTGCAGGCTCGCTGAGTGGCCAGCGTAGCAGACATGCTCGCCGAGGCTTGGACACACTTGAAAATGGCTCACCAGTTGAGCCTTGAGCTTGCTGAGGCGTAGGCGATGCTGTAAAATACACCTCTTGGGCACGAGATCACCTCGGCCACAAGATCGGCCACCCCTTTAGGCACAAGATCGCCCCGACCACAGGATCGGTCACCCCCTTGGGCACAAGATCGTGAGATTGCCCTGGCCACATGATCAGCCACCCCTTTGGGTGCAAGATCACCCCGACAACAAGATCGATCACCTCTTGGGCACAAGATCGCGAGATCGCCCTGGCCATAAGATTGGCCACCCCACAAAGTCACAACTTTCATACGCGCTAATCTTTTTGAGCATGAGATCGCTTACTTTTCTCCACTTCGCAGCTCTCATGTGATTAAGTAAAGTTGCAACTTTCATACGCGCTAATCTTTTTGTGCACAAGATCGCTCACTTTTTTCCACTTCATAGCTCTCATGCGATTAAGTAAAGTCACATCTTTCATACGTGCTAATCTTTTGATCACTCTCTCTCTTTCGCAGTCCTCATGCGAACTCAGATTAAGTCACAGCTCACTTGTGACCAAGTATGCGTATATCTAACTTTATTTTTCAAGTACATACAAGCCGATCAGATCAATCAAGCCATGCACAAAATGGAAAATAAGGCAATTTTATTCATTAAAAGACCTCCACGAGGAATGTTTACATCAGAAAGCTCTGAATACAAAACAAGGTAAAATACAATGGGGAACCCTAAGTATAAGCTAGTTGAGGAGCAAAAGAAACCCCCACTAAGAGAAGAAGAAAAGAAAGCAAAAGAGAAAGAGAAGAGAAGGAGAAGCTAGCTATGGATGGCCATGTTTTGAGAACAACACGTCACTCTTTTTTTCCTTCAAATGCACAATCAGTGATAATGCTGCATCTCGTCTACTCTCAACCGCCTACACCTCCTAAAGATACCTAACCAGGAAGCCTCAAGAGCTTGGCCAGCTGAACAAATGCCTCACGGTGAGACCGAGAGGACGTAATATGGGATCCATATGAGATCCTTTCATGTTACCAGAGAACACGATTCTTTCGAATCACATATGCAACAGACCATACATGCCTCAAGGAAGGACCAAAGTTTTGAAGGTGGCTCATCAGGGTACTCCATGGTTTGTTGTAAGCGACAGAAACCAGAGGATGGTCTCCCCCCTTTTTATAGAGCAAGGGATGATTTATTAAGGAGTCCAGATCCATCTCCCTCAACCATATGCATTAATTGGCCTCAGAAAAGAATTAGCTTAAATGCAGTCATAATCATCGGATGCGCTTCGATAACAATAAAACTTGGGAAAAGGGAAATGACGGCTCAAACTTTTGACTAATTGAAAAGATGATCTTCAAACTCCCAGCTCGCTGCGTAAACTGAGAGTTGGGGGGCTTATGTTGTATATGGAAAATGGGCCTTGCAAGGACAAGCCCTCGAGGAAATGAAGATCGGTTCTCACAACTCAGCAAGAAGCCTTCAGAAGGGTTTGTGTTATATGACCCCAAAGTGAGACAGCAGACTCAGGGTCCTCGAATAAAGAAGATCGTTTAACCGTCAAGAGCACGTCAGTGAGCTCCTCCTTAGCGAGCTCTACCTCACTGCATGATGTCCGAGCAAGGCACTTATAAAGAATGACTGACCTCCTTACAAGGGCTTGCTGGCCCCTCTGTAAATAGTACCAAGCTCACCTCCTCAATGCCTCGCAAGGATTGCGAAGTCTGAACTTCAGCACTGAGTCATTAATCCTCTGTACGGACAAAATGACATCAAGCAATGGTCATAAGCCTACAGACGGCCTAAAGGGCCCACCTCCGCAGCCTATGTATTACAAACCACCAGATTGTAGCCTATACTGTCTTTTCTATTTATTACTTGATGTAATACAATTGTAGCTTATAATTAATGCATGTAACCTCTCCTCCCTTTATAAATAGGATTGCATTGTTAACAGGGGTGGAGAGAGCCAATCCTTGTAAACGGAAGCTTTGCTAAGTTACAATAACAAAAATCTCTACCATGGATGTAGGATCCAGGAAAATAACCTGGATTTAGCCGAACCACATAAAATCGAGTGTCTTCCCTCATACTTCTTCAACCATTTA
>JANHAO010023446.1:0-11905 GCA_026873985.1 Saraca asoca
TCTAACTGAATTTCCTTATCTTATTATTTTTGTGTCCCTAAACAGTTCATGAGTTTGTTTATTTGTTACTATGGTTTCAGGGACTACAGCTGGGGAGAGATCCTACCATGCTGAGGCTTTTTGTTAAGTTGAACCATGACCACGAGACGAACCGGTGGTCAACCGAGAGGACTACATAGACTTATGTAAGTTTCTCTAATTAAAACATAAATAATTAGATTCTTATTACAATCTAATTTAATTCTTTTTCTTTGGAAATAAACTTTGTTAATTTTCTTCTACTCTGAAAATCATATGCAAGCTTCTTTTGAGAGATTACTGGAGCAATTCTAGTCAGCCTCAGAAGGGTCATTTGTGGACGAGTCCCTCTTATTTTTCCAGGATACTAGTGGAAAAAATAAGAAGGGTAGGGTATTTGGTTTTAGATCAGAGGTGGCCCACTATGCATCCTTGGGTCCTGGGTCCACTTTGGGTCAAAGACATCTGCCACCCAACGTGACTTTTCGATCAACCCTCAGCTGCAGGATTGTATCAGACAGTTAGAGACCTAGGTGTCGGATGCCATCTCTCTTGTCATGAGTGAGTTGACTACACTAAAGCAGCAATTCAGTTCCATCACTGGCCAGCTTGCTTCTATACCCCTGCATTTCTCTCAGACTCGCTTGGTTCCAGGCCCTACCATTGATGAGGATGAGGAGCAGTTGGCAGATGACACTCACAATGCCTTAGGGGATGAGTAATTTAGATCTTTTACATTATTACATTTAGGATTTTTTCTCATATTAGATATTACTTATTGTTACTGTTGACATTGTTACATTTAGATTTTTTATATTATTTATTATATAAATTTTCTCTCATTGGATATTACTTGTTGTTTACTGTGATTTTTTTTTTTGTTCCTTGTGTTGTTTTGTTAAATTGGGTAATATATAAAACAAAAAAGTGATTGGGAATTTTTTTTTTATTTCCAACGAAACTTCCAACGGACACTGACCCATTGGAACATTTTTCAAACTAATATTCCAACAGATGGAATCCGTGAGAATATGATTCCAATGGACTTACCTATTGAAATATCCCTTGGAGTGGATAAAAATAAATAAAATAAAATAAAAACTAAATTACTACTTTAACGGATTATTGGAATTGTATTCCAACAGACATATCCGTTAGAAATCCATTGAAAGAACTCGTTGGATAAATTTTATGAATAGATATTCCAACAGATTTCCATTGGAGTGAGAAATCCGTTGGAATGAGACGTTGAAATTGGCCATTCCAATGAGTGATATTCCAATGGACCAATATTTGTTGGAATTTCCGTTGGATATTGGTCCGTTGGAATGGCCAATTCCAACAAAATTTGGTGAAATTCCAATAGATTTTGTCCATTAGAATTTCCTAAAATTCTTGTAGTGATATAAGTTGGGGAATAAGAAATTATCTGATGAAGAAGTCAAAATTTTCTCCATTCAAATTCAGAGCAAGATTTTGAAGTGAAAAGGGATATGAAATCTTCAAACGATGAAGATGAGACCTAACCACAATCCACAATTGGAGCTGGGCTCATTCTTATCATTTGAAGATGCCGCATTCCTTTTTATCTCAAAATCCTACACTGAACCTGAATAGAGAAAATTTTAACTTATTCATTAAATGGCTTCTTATATCTTAACTTTTATAGAGAAGTTTTTTTTTTTTTATGTAAATGTTACTTCTTTATAACATTTCCTAACATGTTATTATTTATCTAACTTTGAATCTATTTTTTTGTATGACATTGTACTTGAAATTAGTTTTTTTTCTAAATTTTATTCCTTAACATATTTAAATTTATTTCCTTTAAATTTCCCCTAATAGGTTTTTTTGTTATTCTTATTCCACACATATTTAAATTTATTTTCTTCTAATTTCCCCTAATATGTTTTATTTTTTATTCCTATTCCAAACATACTTAAATTTATTTTCTTCTAATTTTTCCTAATAATTTTTTTATTCTTATTCCAAACATACTTAAATTTATTTTCTTCTAATTTTCCATAATAAGTTTTTTTTTCTGTTCTTATTCTAAACATATATACTTAAAATTATTTTTTTCAAATCCCTAAATCCAATTTTACCCCCTAAACTCAATTGCACCAATATTCGCATATTCAGATATTTACCAACATATAATATTCAATCTCTAAACTCAATTTCACTAATATTCACACATTTAAATATTCTCTAATATATAATATTCAATCCCTAAACTCAATTTCACTAATTCATCAATATTCACACATTCACATTCCCATAGATATACAATATTCAATCCTTAAACTCAATTTCACGAAGATTCACATATTCTTCAATTCACCAATATTCACACATTCATATTCTCCCAAATATATAGTACTTAACCCCTAAACTTAATTTCCCTAATACCTTAAATTTTAAGCAAAAAAATAGAAAATTAATCAGTTAAAAAAGGCTTACCTTCAATGTAGGGAAAAAAGACCATGAGAAGGAACTTGAACTAGCTTCAAAGGCACCGAAAATGGTGGGAGAATGACAAAGCTCTAAAAGGCAAAGGCAAAGAAAAAGGACAGAAAAAGGGAAATGAGGTGTTGGATGCTAATATAATCTGCTTTCTCGTAATATTTCCCACAATAAAAGCCATGGGAATGTTAATGAATCACAATGAAATGATGTGTTTCATACATTCCCACCATTCATTGGGGATTGCAATTTTCTTTGCTTTTCCATAGTCTATTATGGTGGTAAAATTCAAAATATGAATTTCCCACTAGCATAGACTGTTTATGACAATCCAAAGGCCTCATTTTGCCCATAGCTTTTCCCATGGTTTCCTATAGCATCGAAACCATGGGAAATTGAGTGTATTCTTGTAGTGAGAATTATAAAAAAAAATAGAATTTAATTTAGTTAGAATTTAATTCATGAATAATTTTGCATATAGGTCAATTTTAAATGAATTGAATTTTCATTTTTTATGACTCCAAACGAAAACTGGCATAATTTTCTCAAAATGATTTAATTTTGAGATTTAAGTAAAAAGTTCCAAAACAATGATCGGGGTAAAAAAATTTGGCGTCTATAGAGTTGTTAAGATTATTGTCATGTTTCAGCATCATGTAGTTTGTTTTATTATAAGTTGTACGAACATAAGTAATTAATACTACAGAAATGTTAATTATAAGATAGAAATTTTTTTTATTAAATTAAGTTTTTAGTCCCTATAGTTAATTTTAATTTATAATTTTGTTCTTATACTTTTTTCATTGTAATTAAATCCTTAGAATTTATTTTCATTTGTAATTAGTTCCCTACTGTAATTAATTTAGAAATTTCTATATACAATTGTTTAATATGATAAATATTTTTCAATTTATATAATTATATCATGACATAAAAATCTCCAATCATGAAAATTATTAAGAGAATCAAGAATCATAATTTTGATTATGTATATTTTTTATTTTAATAGATTTGATTCCATTTTATCTATCTAAATATTTCCTTTAAATTGCATCAATTTGTTATTCTAATAAATATCTCTTCGTTGTTATGTTATCATATAACTATATAGGTCTACAAATCTTAGCCATGACAAATAATTATAGAGAAAAATTGGTAAATTAATAATGATAGGGAGTTAATACCAAATAAAAATAAACTCTAAGATCCTAATTAAAGAAAAAAAATATAAGGATGAAATTATAAATCAGAATATACAATAGAGACTAAAAGTTTAATTTAATTAAAAAATTTTAGCTTTAGTTTTACTTTGTAAGTTTTATTACATAGCATTAAGTGGGTCAATAATTTTATTAATAAACTATAATGTGATTAGCGTGTAAATTTCTAATGACCTCTAATAAATACGAAACATAAATTTATTTTAAACTAAAAAGTGGCCCGCAAGATCCGTGGATCACTTATATGAGTTCCTCGAAACAAGGTTAAAAACTGCAAGATCATAATATCTTTTAACTTATAATAATTAGAATTATTGAAGTTCAATGTTCATAATGCATTCAGACTCATTGTATCCATCATACTTAATTTTCTGCAACATATGTGAAACATTCTCAATTATAAGTGCATCTGACGCATAAAAGATTAGAATATTACCTAGAGGAACTTTTCATGGAATGTTATAGATTTAAAATGATCTTAAATTAGCTTTTGAATTACTTCTTTAAATACAACATTATTTTTAACATTGTTTTTCTTATTGTCATGCCCATGAATGAGCATTTTCTACCCTTCTTTACTTCTAAATCTTGATATTGCAACATATGTTTGACCAAGGCTGAAAACTGGCTGGGGCAAATAAAGTCCAGCTTTTCTTAGGGACTAGCCTTGACTTTTGTTTATTGACATTGTATATAATATAGTTATTGAGAATTGTCCTCTTTGAAGCTTAAAAGGCCAAAATACACTTCAAGGAGATTTGAAGTATACTCTATTTTATTTTGTTTCAATCTCATTCTGTTTAAGTTTAGGTCACACAAATCAAATTATGAAGTTCATAATGTGTATTAAATAATTATATTAGAATAATCAAAATGGAATCTTTGTAGTGCAATATACCCTCATGTCTTCATTATGTTCAATTATATATCATTCAATTGTAAGTTATGTGTAAATTGTTTAAATAGGGGTTTTCATAATTTGTTGAGTTGTCATCCGACTAAACTACTCATCGTAAAAAATTTTGCAAGTTTATTGAAACATATCATGAACATATTAAGAATAGTATATTACCTTGAGGAAGTTTTCCTACAATGTTTTAGATTAAAATGGTCTTAACTCGACTTCTAAAACACTTCTTTGAATACAACATTAGTAGTGACAATGCTCTTCTCATTGTCTAGTCCATGAATGAGTATTTTCAACCTTTCTCTACTTCTAACTATTGATATTGCAATATATAGCTAATTATGGCTAAATATTGTCTTAGGAAAATAAAGTCTATTATAGACATTTTCTGGTACTGCACGAAATGGACTGACAAAGGCCTAACAGCAAATAAGTCTAAGTAAGGAAAGAGCTAAACTTGTCAAGTTAATAGTCATAAGAGCACAAAACGAGACAGAAGCCCTATCTCGCCAAAAAATGAGCCCCGACTTGCATAGGCCAACAATTGGCATTGTGCAAGCTCACATCGTCCACTACGAGTTCGTGAGGTTCAATCTCACTGACCAAAGGCCAATAGCAACTCTAGACAGAGTCTTAGCTCACAGACGCAACTCCTCGCCCATCAGAGGGCTCATCAAGGGTAAACTTAAAGCAGGGACCCTCTCAGACTAAGATTTGTGGGGCCAATCTGTAAGAAGTAATATGTAGGGCCCACCTACAAAAAGTAATCTACAGAAGTTAGCCAATAGCCTATTGAAGCCATTTTGCAGTAGTCTAGGTTGTCTTATATATTTATTTCAATGTAACAAAAATATAAATTATGTAATTACATTTGTCATTTCCCCAACCTTTATAAATAAGAGGAAGAAGATCTCTATAAAAAGAAAAAAAAAAGGCCTGAAAGAGATACTGAAACTCTATAAAAATTTCTCCAAATCAATAAAAGCTACCATGGACATAAGGATCGATGCTGCCCGATTTTGGCCGAATCATATTAAAAATCTCTGTCTGGTTGCCACTTTTCCTCTCCAACTCCTTCATTCTTCGTCTACTTAATTGGATTGCAGTTTGAGTCCCAAAGAACTCTTCTAGTTAGTTGGATTTGGGGACTAAACCAAAATTCACCATCAACATTTTTAACACCGTCTATGGGTACTCATCTATTTTCTGATTGATATCTTGTATCCTGGTTGCTTTTTTGTCCAGCTACAATGGCAAGAGGAAGAACCACCAGAGCTTCAAATGTTGTAGTTGATCAGTTGGAAGGTCATTTGTCTATAGCAGACTCCTCCATTACTCTTATCATAGGTGTTGCTACCAGCTTGCCTCCAGTCAGCTCTTATCAACCTGTTGTTGTTGTTAATGGCATCTATGAAGCACAAACCTGGCATTAGAGCCAAGAGAGACTGGAAAATATGATGGGAGAATTGACTAAAGCAGTTACCATGATAACATAAGCGCAAGCCCGGGGTGTGCAAAGGCAGGCTAAGGTTGCTACACTCGAAAATGTTTCCCAACAGCAACAAGTTGGATGTTCGAATAGAGCCAATCAAGAAGTTTTTTCGAGTCGCTACTTGCAAAAACAAACTTCAAGTCGTTGTTTACGCAACCTAAAAAGTCAAAGGAACCATCAATCTTCTAGCTAACAATCTGGGGCACGGGACCCACTGCTAGAAGAGTTATTTCAAAAAATGAACCAGTTGGAGAAGCATCTTCGAGCTTTGAATGATTGAGCTCACCGTGAAGACAGGTCGTCGTTCTCCAAAGAGATTGAGGCATAGTCCCTCCATCTCAAGCTCAAAGTCCCCGCGATTCCACTATATAATGGGGACACTGATTCTTATGACCATTTGGATGCATTCAATGTTCAGATAGATTTGCAAATGATTAATCCTCTAGTTAAATGCTGAGTTTTCCCAGCTATTCTTGGGAGTGTACCTCAGACACGGTTCAGAAGCCTTCCAGCTCGCTCAATATGTAGTTGGGAAGAATGTCAACAAAAATTCATCAGCCAGTACCAAGCATTGAAAAGGCAGCTTGTGCCCCTCGCCACCTTGCAATGATCTTCCAGCATAAGCATGAGTCGCTGAAGGATTATATTGTCAGGTTTAGGCTTGAAGCCAATTCAGTAGAAAACCCTTCGGAGGAAACCATTTTGGCAACGATCCCTGTGGGACTCCATAAAGATGGAAAGTTGTATAAAAGTCTATACAAGTCCCCAATAAGAGATCTAGCTGAATTTTATGAACGAGTTGCCAAGCAGAATAGGTGGGATAAAACTTTTGGCACAAAGTCCAAGTAAGAGGACAAGGCGAACTGCTCTACCCAAAGTAAGAAGAGGAGCAATCAGAGTTAGAAGGTCGACCCCAATATCCAACTCACAAAGAAAATGAAAGCCGAGTGACCTTAGCATCCAAGTCGCCATGATCACTACAATGTCCTATCGAACACTTTGGATAGGATATTTTGCGATGGAAAAAGGAAGAGAAGACTTTGGAATTCCCAACCCTTTGAGGAATCCTTGTGTAAACAAAAATATAAACAAATTTTGTGCCTACCACAATGAAGTTGGGCACAACACTTTGGATTGCCAAGCCCTTAAAAATGCGATTGAAGATCTGATTAAGAAGGGTTGATTAAAAGATTACGTGCTACGACCTACAGGGTAGCAACCCCATCAGCCACAATGGGATCTCGAGTAAAGGCAGATAGTTATAGTGAGAACCATTTTTTGATCTTGTAATGAAGCATGTAGAAACAACCCAAATTTTATGTATATAAATGGCTTTTGAGCAAATTCTTAGCAAAGTGGTAATTTGGAAGCTAACCCCCAAGATGTGAGCTCCCCCATCTAGCTTGTAACTGTATCCTTTAAGTTTCAAGTTAAATTGGCATCACGCTAATACGACCTACTCTTCGGCACTGCATTAGTGCGACTAACTTAGAATCATTGCACTAGAATGACTTACTTCCCGGCACCGTCCAAATACGATCTAGCATGGATGTGACTAACTTTCTTAAGCACCATATGCTCATTACCTCGTGCATATGACCAATTTTCTTAGGCACTGTATGCACGCTACCTTGTCATGAACATGATCAACTTTCTCAGGCACCATATGCATCTGATCTTATACTTAACAAGCACATGACCAATTTTCTCAGGCACCATGTGCATGTGACCTCATCATGTATACAACCAACTTTCTTAGGCACCATATACATGCATCGCCCACATACAATCAACTCCCTCAGGCGCAACTCTCATGTGACCTAATATTCGTAGGTCGTATACGACTTACTACTAGGCGTATCACTCATGTGACCTACATACTACTCATTAACAATTAAGGCACTCCGATGCCCAGAATCATTGCTTACTGAGAAGTATGATCGATTGGTTATTCAAACATTTCATTTTAATATGATTTGTAGGAATCTATATTGCCATCTGTGATATGCAGAATACTTAATACAACATGCAAGAATCATGACGAAAAATTTCATTCATTAAAAGCCTCAACGAGGTAAATTTACATCAGAAAGGATCAAAATACAAATCAAAATAGAAGAAGCCTACAACTATTACATTATAGAAAGAAGACTGGCTTCATGAAGATGAACTCCAGCCAACACTAGCAGGAAGACCGGTGGGCACGCTTGCTCCTCAATCTTCTTCTAGCCACCCTCCTTGGTTTAGAGCTCCTTTCCAGCTCTCTGCTTAGAACTAAAAATTCAAAAGAAGCTAGTGGACACAGCTGGAAAGGCAAAACCCCACAGCATAATCGTGAGAAAATAATCTAAGATCTATATAAGATCCTTCAAAATCCTCGAAGAATGATTGCCCATAAAGGCTTTCTATGCAGTAAATCATGCATGCCTCACCAGAAAGAACTTCCCATGCTTTAAATAGACCAACTTGGTCTCACCAAAAAGTTCAGAAAGAATTCCTAACTACTTTCATTAAATGCCATAAGAGAAGACGAGGATGACTCGCTAATGGCTATGAAGCACGTACAACTGGAGGTATGGCTTGGAGCAGATGAAATGACAGGTTGACCGAAGACTTTGACTACACAGTAATCCATAAATAAAGCCCTTTGCCAGTGAAATTACAACTCCTAGCCCTCGAAGCGAGCTGAGAGTTTGGGGCTAATGTTATAGGCATTTTTTGGTACTGTGCGAGATATGTTGGCAAAGGTCCAGTAGTAAATAAGTCCAACTAAGAAAAGAGTCAAGCTCGTCAGATCGTTAGCCACAAGAACATAGAATGAGGCAAAAGCCTCAGCTCGCCAAAGAACGAGCCCCGCCTCGCATAGGCCAACAATTCACATTGCACGAGCTCACATCGTCTACTGTGAGCTCTGAGATTCAATCTCACTAATCAAAGGCCAGCAGCAACTCCAGACAGAGTCCCAGCTTACAGATGCAACTCCTAGCCCATCAAAGGGCTCGTCAAGGGTAAACCTAAAGCAGAGCCCCTCTTATACTAAGATTTGTGGGGCCAGTTTACAAGAACCAGTATGTAGGGCCTACCCAGAGAAAGCAATGTACAAAAGTCAGCCAGTAGCTTGCAAAAGTCATTTTGCAGTAGTCTAGGTTGTCTTGTACATTTATTTTGATATAACAGAAATACAAATTATGTAATTACATTTGTAACCTCCCCAGTCTCTATAAATAAAAAGAGGGAGATCTCTGTAAAAGAAAAAAAAAAGGCCTAAAAAAGATACCGAAACTCTGTAGAAATTTCTCCAGATCAATAAAAGTTACCGTGAATGTAGGAACTGGTACTGCCCAATTTTGGCCGAACCATGTTAAAAATCTCTCTGTGTGGTTGCCGCTCTTCGTCTCCAACTCCTTCATTCTTTATTTGCTCAACCATATTGCAGTTTAAGTCTCAAAAAACTCTTTCGTTTAGCTAGATTTGGGGACCGAACCAAAATCCACTGTCAACAAAATCCAACTTTTTTTAATGAATGATCTTGACCTTTGTTTTTCAACATCACATATGATATAATGATGAGGAATTGTCTTCCTTAAAACTTAAAAGGTCATTTTGATAGTGATGGACTTAGAATCATTCTTAGTGTGAACGTCTTGTTTTCAATATTAGTACTATTCAATACTTCAGCCTCAATAACATGCTCAGCGAGTTGGGTAACAATTAATCTCGAATTCCCATGGCCTTCTTTGAAAATCATTTTAATTTTAAATTGTAAATTTCAGAAATTTGAAAATTATATTGTACTTTACAAAATTGAAATTTTATCCCATTTAATTTCAATTTATATATTAAATAATTAAATATATGTTATCAAAGTACTAAATTTATAATTAAAATGAAATTTTCATATTGGGTTTGACTCTCATCGTATTGAATTTGTAGAGTTTATCCCATTCAATTTAAAGTTTTGAATTAAATAATTAAATTACAATGCTTGTACTAAATTGATCCTTGGAATAAAAAAGGTCACTTGATTCAAACATATCATGATTACATTAACGGGAATATAATACTTTGAGGAAGTTTTATTGAAACGTCAACTTCTCTCTATTCCTAACTTCAAGTTTTGTAAGACTTCTTTAAATACTACATTAGTGGTGACATTGTTGTTCTCTTTGCCTTATCCATGTGTGAGGATTTCTAGTCATTTCTCGCTTAATCCATGCTATCAATAACCATGGGAAGAAACTTTTACTAATGTACAAAGGGTTGCACATGTATTCAACCAAAAAAGAAAATAATTGTACATGTAACTTGATGTCAAGATCCTACAAATGAGGTAATAATTTAAGCTTGACGTGATTTTATGATTTCTTGTATATCAATTCTCTAGACTCTTTTAAGATTCACTTATGACGTTCACTATGTACAACCTTTATATCACCTGATTCAAAAATAACATTTCTAGACAAATCAACCTAGATTAATAAACTCCACATTTATATCAGCCATCAAGGGAATAACTTCTATTGCCATCAAGAGAGAAAAGGAGCTTATTATTGAATTTGAAAGTTTTCAACTTTGAACTATATATTCTGCAGACATATATTACTCATAATATGAATTGAAAAGTCCAAAGCCAATAGGCTTTATTTTGTTTCTTAATGGTAAATAAAAAGTAATAGAAAGCAGTCCACTACTCACCTTTGTTGCTGCAGCAAGATTCACATTCCCCAAGGCAAAACAGGGACCACCAAGTATGACCACTTTCTTTACCTTGCTTGAAAAAGAGGAATCTCCTTAGATTCCCTGATTATAAACTTTCACCATCATAATGTATAGGGTTTAGGGTTTAAGATATATTAAAAAAATTAAAAGATTATATTCTAAATCCTAAATCCTAAATCATCATAATCATATATGTATATCATTATAAACTTTAAAAATTTAAAAGATTCAGGATATATTACAAGAAAAATAGTATAACTTACTAAAGCTAAGTTTGTTAGTGGTCCAAGTGCTATAGTATGGATACTTTACCAAGATATTCAGACACCTTCTTAGCCAAAAACTTTGATGCACTCTTCTCTTTTTTCTTAGCTTTTGGTGAGGGTAGGATATGTTACCTAGTCCATTAGAACCATGGACAAAGTTAGCAAAACATAACATTCCGCCCTGTTTTAGAATACAAAATAATTAAAACCTGAAAGATGTGGTTAAAAAATAGCATGAAAGAAAAAGACTTGAGAAATGAAGTAAACTTGAGTTAAGGTAGGATGTAATGCAATGTGTAGAAGCATATAGTGAGAGAGGCAAAACAAGCAGCGCAAAGCACACATCCAAATACAAGACAACCTGATCTGATTGAACCACACATGTCAAATTCAAAAGTATTTATATGATAGTTAGTTACCTTCTATGGTTCAGGGCTGCCCTTTGCCACAGAAACATTTTCACAGCCTGCGATCTCACACGATCCTTTTGCATATCAATAACCTACGATACACTGATACTTCATGTAGCAGTCATGTCTGTGTATCGGAAACATTTCTGACACCGACACTCATTGACACTGACACAAAACATATTTGGGCCGTGTCCGTAATTTCAAAAAGTTTGGACACCCGTTCCCTATTTTAACAGCATGTCAAGCTCGATTCCGGAGTTGTATCCGTAATTTTAAAAAATTCAGACACGCATTCTCTATTTCAACACGCGTGTCAAGTTCGATTTTCAACTTATTATTTGTTATGCCATATTATTTAATATTATGAGTACTTATTTTCATATGAAAAAATAATAATTATAATA
>JANHAO010023447.1:0-11902 GCA_026873985.1 Saraca asoca
TCAGACTCCTTCAATTCCAGCCCCTACCGTTGATCAGGATGAGGAGCAGGAGGCAGATGATGCTGATGACGCCGCCTTAGGGGACAACTTATTGTTCTTATATTTATATTACTTATTATTATGGATATTGTTAAATTAAAATTTTTAATATTATTTATTATATACATTTCTTTATATTGTATACTATTTATTGTTTACAATTATGTTTTTTTTATTTCATGTACTGTTTTATTAAATTGAGTAGTATATAAAATTAAAAAAATTTATTAAAATCTTTTTGATTTTCAATGGAACTTCCAACGGATATTCACCAATTGAAAATTTTTTTAAACTATGAAAAAAAAATAAAATTCCAATGAAATATTCTAACAGATTGAATCCGTTGAAATCCAATTTTCAACGGATTATATCGGTCATGAATTTCGTTAGAATTATTATTCCAACGGGATATTTCCGTTGGAATTAGAAGTCTGCGCCCAATCCTCAATTGGTATTCCAACGGTATATGTCTGTTGGAGTGAAAAATCCGTTAGAATAATCTGCTAGAATTGGAAATTCCAACGAGGGCTTTTCCAACGGATTTGTTCCGTTGGAATTTTGCAAAATTCTTGTAGTGTATGTATCTCATTGTATGGAGGTGTAGAAGTTGCCACAACATTAAGAGAATCAGCAATAGGTATCTCTTAAGCCATTTTATCATTTGTCACTTTACCCTCGTATGGGCCATGTATTTTGAAGTTGAAACAAGTAGAGGGGATAAACTGAACTCAATATATGCTCTTTCTCCGAGGAGTCCTTTCTCCTGAGAGTGAGGTTATAAATATACAAATGTAAGAGACATATAGATGACCAATGTAAAGCAAGCACAATGAAACATAATATGTGGTTGGACAATCAATACCGAAAAATCCTTGATAAGTATAGTGAAATTGAAACAGCTTTCCATTTGTTCTGAACCTGTACTGATTAGCTTGTGTGAAATACAAACTAATGCTACAATATTATGAAATGAAAACAAGAATATGGCATTTGAACTTTAGAATATAGCCATCAAGTTTATAATAGCATAATGAGAATTAACTAGAAAGTTAAACGTCAATCAGATTTCCTTAATGACCTCAACCTGAATTAATGTCCTTGTTTAAAATAGGGTCCATGATGTCAATACTTAAATCCTAAATTAAGGAATGTAAACTTCTAAATGCAGCCATTAATATTTCACAAGCGTGAATGACATTTAACCTTGTAATACTTACATCTTAAATACAAGAACCTTTGTAACAAGGCATGAACTTTAAAATGTAACCTTTAATATTACCATGAATTACATATAGCCTTAGTGATAGTTAGATTCCTTATGAATCACTCTTTAGGGAACCAGTGATGAATAAAATCATTCAATAAGATAAATTGGAAAAACCCTAAGTACTTGTCTTTAGTCACCTCTCAAAAACCTGAAAATCAAACCTTACTACCCAAATGCCAGCAAGAATGATGTGGGACTCTAACCACTAAACTACATTAAAGGGCCATGACAAGAAAGCAGATGAGAGTGAGGACTTGTGAAGTTCACCTAGAGGAATGTAGTAGAGTTCAAAAGTTGCAGTCGAAAGTCTCTGATCAATTATAGTATGAATACGTACGACGGACTATTGCACCATTTTCATGCTCCAGGTGGTCCGTCTTTAATTTGGGCTTGGGACCTCTTCAAAAGCTTATCCACCTGTTCCAAATTAGGAGTATTCAAGTACGAAATAATAGGATGGTGTAGCCTATGTTCAAAATGTGATTTCCAATTGTTGGGCCACGATTTAAGAACAAAAAAAAATGGTGGGCCATGAAAGAGGTTGACAGAAAAGGTTTTTTTCCTCTATATGAATTTGCTTAATAAGTTTTTTTTTATATAAACTGATTTATTTTTAAGAAATTATTATTTTAACAATTTTAGTAGATTCATTTTTGGAAAATTATTTTAGTAGATTTATTTAGTAATTTTAGTTGAGTTATTTTTCTAATTAATGAATTAAATTAATAAAAAGATTAAATAAATTAGACTAAAATTACTAATATTGCTTAAAATATTATGTATTTATTTCACATAGTAATATATTTATTCTAGTTCCTTAATGTGTATTATTTATAAACAAGTTTTGATGAAAAAAAATTAAAAATTTCTATTTATTTGGCTTAATTTATGTGAACCAAGTATATTATTTTGATATAAAATTATTGTCAACTAAACACCCACTTTTTACATAATATTTTTCCCATGCAATGACATAAATATCATCATCAATGACATGAAATCTAGTATAAAATTCCATACCAATCCTTCTTTTATGACTGTATTGTAAATTCAAATGTAGTGCTGATACGTTCTTACAGATATATTAAATTATTATAATTTGATTTAAAAAAAATTATACACCCTATTTGATTAAAAGTTACACCTTTGAATGGTGATAGATACCCAAGATTGACATCATTTTTTATCTTCTTGGATACACAATGATATTATATTACCAAAATTTAGGCTCCATTAATGTTATACTAATTTTGAAGAAAGATAGTGGGACAGAAAGAAGGTAGAGTAAGGCAATATTCGACAATTTGGGATAATGTATACATGATTTGTTAGTATGTTAAATATGTCCAAGATGGTCTATGAATAAAATGACTGATGTAAACCATAGAGGATTGGACTATTTTCACAATCAATTTTACTAAGATCACAAACTTATTAAATAGTTAATTAATTTCACATAGGTTAAAGTATCCTTTAGTTAAATAAGTTAATAATGAGGATTCCTAAATAATAGGTTTTATTCTATTCTTTTTAAAATATTAATATGCTTAAAATGACTTTATAAAATTTATAGTGACTTACTATATTGCTAATTTATTTTATTAACTAAAATCAAACTCATTGATTGAAACTATTATGCATTAAAAAAAAAGAAAGAAAGTATGGTTACATAAATAAAGTAGAATAAGTTAAATTAAAAAATAAAGAAGAACTTGTGTAAGTATTCAAGAGTATGTTCAATCAAAACTTATTTTTCTAATGCAAAAAACCTTTACAAAATTTAAGAACCCATTCATATCATAATTAATATTTAAAGCAACTCATATATCCTGACAAAATGGTATTTCAAGAACCATGTAAACATAAAAATGATTAAATTTCAAATATAAATAAAATTTGAAATTATTAAATATACATCTTTAGAGATGTGGTTCAAGCATTTCTACCCCCATCTATGAATTTGCTCTAGATCATATAAAGAATAGTTAACTACATAGTTGCCCCCCCAAAATAGGTATGATTGGGAAAAAAAATATAAAAGGTAAGATTTATAAGTCATTTTTAATTTTATAAAATATTTATACAAAAATGAGAATTCATAATTAATCAGTTTTATTTATCATTTTAAATTACAAATATGGCTAAAAATACTTCATAACAAAAATGTGATTTAGTTTATGGAAAAAATTATACTAGTTAATTGAAACCATGTAAATTTTTCAAAAAAGCATAATGTAATATCCAAAAAAAAAAAGAAGCAAAAAAGCATAATTAAATAAATAAATTTGAACATTGAATTCAACCGGAGATTAGACAAAGAAGTAGGAAATGTATTTAACACTAGTTTTGGTTACATCTTAATTTTCAAATTCAATAAAATTATTCAAAATTTGAAGAATTCATTTATACCATAACTAATATCTAAAATAAATTATATTCATAGAGGCTCACAAATGATAATTCAAGGATCAGGTGCTCACACAAGTGACTAAATTTCAAATATTTATCATATGCACCTATATATTAATAAATAGAAACCATAGATAAATAGAAAGAAATCCAACATCCGTGCAAGAACAACATCCATAAATACAAACCAAGTAAACTATCATTCATAAACTAAAGGATGAATCATTTAAATAGAATCCGAAATTATACACAATTGTAACCATGGAAACTAAAATAAACATAAAAACGTTAAAAAACAAGAGTTTAACAAATTATTTTAATAGGACAATATCATTCCATTAGAAGCAAACTTAGACTCTAGGTTATCCCAGGATAGCTTTTGGAGGCCATAACTTGATCTTATCCATCACTAAGCGACTCATGCAATGATGATGGTCGAATGGCTCCAACAATCCAACCTTCACCTAGTAGTCTAACTCCAGCTATCCTTTGACGATGCCAACTTCCTCATAGTCACCATTGTCGTACATAAGCATTGAAAACATGAGATTGACCTAGATTTGCCTTGTCCTTGAAGAAGATTGACGATTCTTGCATGCAAGTCTCATTCCTATCCCACGAAATATCTCGATTAGATATACTATCCCTCTTTGGTAGGTCTGTTCCTTCCTAATGAGCAGCAAACCTAAGATGTATTAAGCATGCTTGTGGTTGGCCGTAATGGCATCTAATTCTTTGAGTTCATTGACCACTCTATACTTCAAAAATAGGTTTGCATAGCCTAGTAGCGGGGGTAGTCAAGTTTATTATTGGCATGAAGAAGGGCTTCATCCAAGGCAAGATGTTGATTTCCTCTACTTTAATGTTAGTGCTCCTAAGCACAAACCTATTCCTGTCAACATCGTGGGATCGGCAGCATACTTGTCTAGAGTTGTGTAGATCCTAGAAGGATGTGGCCCCCACCGTCCTCATTATCTCCTTCAAGAGATCTAACGATAGTTGCACCACAATCATTGCAATGTTGGTGGCCATGAATGTCCTCTAATTTGAAAGAATGGTTTCTAAAAGGGATGAATGTAGCATTCCACATTTTAAAGATGGTAAGAAATCGACAACTAAAGAGTTGGCCCGACATAAACAATACAACTCTTTGATTGCCCTACGATGTCAAAGAACTAATGCTAGCAACATGAGATTGACTTGGATTTGCCTTGTCCTAAGAAGACGATCGACAAATCATTTCCTACATGCGAGCCTTATTCCCATCCCACAAAGCACCTTGATTGATATGTCATCCCTTTATCATGGGTCTATTCTTTCCTAGTGAGCAGCTAACCTAGGATATACTTGACATGCTTGTGGTTGGATGTAGTGGCATTCAATTCCCTAAGTTCGTTGACTATTCTATGCTTTAGAAATAGGTATGCATATCTTGGCACTAGAGGTAGTCAAGATTGTGACTGACATGAAAATGAACAAGCACTTGTGCTTGGAAAACATCATTGACCTAGGCATGATGTTGATTTCCTCTACCTTAATGTTGGTGGTCCTAAGTACAGACTCATTCCTATCAGCATCATGGAATCAGTGGCATACTTGTCTAGAGTTGAGTAAATCCTAGAAGGGTGTGGCTCCTACCCTTCTTATTATCTCCTTTAAAAGGTCTAATGGCAGTTGCACCATGATCATTGTAGTGTTGGTGGCCATAAATGTCCTTTGATTTGTCTGGGTTGAAGGAATGGCTTCTAAAATGGATGAATGAAGTGTTCCATATTTTAAAGTTGGTAGGGAATTGATAACTTAAGAGTTGTTCCGATGCTTGGGGCCCAAAAAATTAGGGCTTGAATTTTTTTAGTTATATATAATTTAGGTTGATTAATATTATTAATTGATTAATTATTTAGTTTTTATGGTACTTGATTAGTTTTTTTTTTTTGTAAATGGTAACTAATAAGTTTTTGTAAGGTAATAACAACATGCTACAATTTTTTAGATCAGGAAGTCAGCAACGTTCAAAAGTTTTCTTTAAATATTTTGATGAGAAGATGAATAAGCATATATTTTACACTTTTTTGTTGGTTACTCTTTTGCTACTATCTTTATCTTCTAACATACTCTGATAGTTGTACTTTTTTTCCTACAAAATTCTAACACTTATCAAATTAAATTTGCAAATTTCTTTCAAAGGATATCTCGTAAATGATTGATAAGAGGTCAGATAATTTTATGTCATTCTTGATATTTTATTTTTCCTTTATAGTTTTTTTCTTAATTTTTATGAAAATAATTGATTAGTTTTTATTATTTTTTATGTGGATATTTTAGAGCATTCCCAAAGATGAAATCAAAAGAGTATAAGCAAGTGCTACAATTCCTTGCACTTTTTTTTTGTTTTAGCAAAATAATATTAAAGGCTCTTTTAAATAAAAATGTCTACTAGAAAGCATGAATTTGGATTTAAAAAATGTAAGAAGAAAAAAGGGATGAAAGAACTAATTCAATCCCAAAAAGGTGCATTGAAAAGATTTATTATTAGTATCAAACACCAAATGTGAAAAAAATCAAATGAAGATTTAAATTAAAATTTAATTGAAAATTGTGATGAAATTTCTAAAGATAATTGTTCAAATTCTTCAAATACTAGTGAAGAATTTGATAAAAATTCAGAAGAAGATATTCCAATCAATAAAAATGGAAATATTAAGGATAAAAATGAAACATCTATTAAAAATATTTATAATTTGGACAATGAAATAAGTTAGACACAAACTTAATTGATTTAATAGTTGGCAAAGTTCTAATTAGTCAAGTTTTAGATTTTCCAAAAGATGAGAATTCTAGACACTTTTCTACAAGTCATTGCATTTGCAAATTACCAAATGGGGAAAAACATGATAGAAAATGGTTAATATATTCAAAAGAATTAGATAAAGTATTTTATTTTTGCTATAAATTATTTGGTTTACAATAAAATAAAGTTCAATTAGCTAATGAAGGATGCAACGATTGGAAGATTCATAATGCTAAACTTAAGTCATGAAACAAGCAATGGACATGCTATAAATATGAACACTTCGGTTGATGCTGAGATCAGATTGCTTAAAAACAAAGCAGTTGATAAACATTTACTAGAAGAAATAAGTAAAGAGAAAGAGTATTAGAAGAATGTACTTTTTCGAATTATTGTTGTTGTAAACAATTGTTCAAAAAATAATTTGGCATTTCTTGGTACAAATGAGAAGATTCATAAAAAAAATAATAATTTTTTTTTGAGTTTGATCCAATAATGCAAGAACATCTTATACATGTTCAAAATGGAAAAATTCAAAGCCATTATCTTGTTCATAATATACAAAATGAGTTGATAAATATTTTAGCATTAGAAATAAGAAATACCATTATTAAAAAATTAAAGAATAATATATTTTTTAGTTATACTTGATTGTACTCCAGATACAAGTCATTAAGAGCAAATGTCTCTAAGATTAAGATGTGTAGATATTTCAATACGTCCAATAAAAATAGAAGAGTAGTTTATAAATTTTATAAAAGTGGATGATAGTTGTAATCGAGGTCTTTTTGATGTACTCACAAGTATACTAAAAACTCTTGAACTTGATATAAATGATGTAAAAGGACAAGGATATGATAATGGGTCTAATATGAAAGGTAAACAATAAGGTGTACAAAAAATATTATTAGATATAAATTATAGAGCATTTTATACATTATATGATTGTCACAATCTTAATTTAGCTCTTTGTGATATGGCTAATTCATGTGCTATTGTTGTTACATTTTTTGGAGTGATACAATGCATATACTCATTATTTTCTTCTTCTACAAAAAAGATAGAAAATTTTGCTAAATCATGTTTCTAATTTGACACTAAAGCCATTATCACAGACATGTTGGGAAAGTTGTGTTGAAGTGTTAAAGCAATAAGATTTCAAGCTCCACAAACAAGAGTGCTTTGTATCAATTAGCAGAAATTAGTGAAGATTCTAAAACAAAAAATGAAGCTATTTCTTTAGCAACATATGAGATTAAAATTTTGAATTTTTGTTAGGCATGATTATTTGGTATAATATGTTGTTTGTGGTCAATACAGTTAGTAAATATTTACAATATAAAAATAGGGACATTGTTGTTGCAATAAATCATTCTTGTTTTTTTTTTAAAAAAAAAACTATAGAGAAAATGACTTTATATCTTCTATGATTTCTACTAAAGAGATTACAGAGTAAATGAATATAAACACTAAAATTTAGTAAAAAATGTGCAATAAAAAGGAAGAAACAATTTGATGAAAATGAAAGCGAAAAGAAGAAATTGTCTATAGAAGAATCTTTTAGAATAAATTATATCACATATTTAGTTGATCATATCATTTCCTCACTTTATTGCAGGTTTGAACAATTTAAAATATATGAAGATAATTTTTGTTTCTTTTATAATGTAGATAAGTTAAAATTGCTTGATGATAATAATTTGAAGTAAAATTGTTTACATCTCAAAAACTTTCTAGAACATGACATGTTTTTTGATATTTATGGTTTGGACTTATTTTCAGAATTAAAAGTTGTAAAAGAAATTATAAATGTGGAAATTAAAACATCATTTGGGATACTAGATTTTATGAAAAAAGTGAATTCTTTTTCCAAATGCATGAATAGCTTATAAAATATTATTAACGATTCTTGTAGCTTTAGCGGAAACAAGTTTTTCAAAATTAAAATCAATAAAATCTTATTTGCATTCAACTATGTTACAAGAAAAAGTAAGTAATTTGGCTATATTGTCAATTGAAAAATATTTGGTTTCAAAACCTTAATACAAAAGTTTAATTACTGATTTTGCATCGCAAAAAGCAAGAAAAACAAATTTTTAAAAATGTATTTATATTATAAAAAGGCCACTAGAATAATTCTTGCCTAGGACCACAAATGTTCTTAAGACGACCCTCTTGTATAGCCAGGCAACATATGATGCACTTTGTAAACAGAAAATAAAATTCAATAAAATTCATTTAGGCTAATTGCAATGTGGTAGTAACTTAATTAAATTATACAATGCTTAATGCAGTTAGTCACATGGCAATATGATGATAATTATTGGTTATAAATGATAGTTAAAAGACAAAAATAGGCAATGAGCCTTAAATTTCTTTTAGCTTGCTTTATACACAAAGTACTAAAATGATATAGGGAAAAATGTAAAATATCCCCTATAACTTTAGGATGATTGGATTTATGATGTCATTTGTGACTCTTAATTTCCCAATTTACTTTAAAGTATTTAAGTAAAACTCTATACTATCTAAATTAATTTCTATTAATTATGTAACATAATAATTATGTGTGAAAATTATAGAGTTAAACCCAAATATAATAATATTGTAATATTTACTCAAAAGATTTAGGGAATAATTATATAATTTATTAAAATGGTTGATTAAATGGATAATGAGTATTATTTCTAAATTTTGTATGATCTGAGGGACTGATTTTCATGTTCTCTAAGTTGATGGGACCAAAACTCAGCAGGTTCAAAGTTAAATAGGATATTTTAAATTTTTTCAATTAAGTATTTTATATAAGAAATAACCCTAAAATTGTATCAATTGTGACAAAATTATTGTTTACATTTACACTTCAGTATATACATATGCAGAAGTTCTAATTAAATTATTAAAGCAAAAAAGAAATTAAGTATTATTTATCAGCCTATGTTGTTAGATAAATGGTTGCATGGGTTGTACTATGGGCTGTATTATGTGTGACTAATAAGTTAGTAATCACTTACTCCATAATTTTTTTTATAACTGAGTACAAACATATGTGAAAATGTGATTTTACATGAAATTAAAGTATTTACACACATTAATTTATAATTTATGTCAAATTGATTATTATTTCTTTGCTCACTGGAATACAATTTAAAATTTGAATTTTAATATTTTCTCAATTATGTTTAAGAAAAAAAGGCTCCATTTTGGAGGAGCTAATGTCATAATTCTGGCTATTGAAAATCAAATCAAAACATGACATATAACATGATTGCCAATCAGGAAATTTCATGTTTATAATTGTTGACCTATAAATCTAGTCAACTAAGATCCAAAGCCCAAAGTGCAAATCAAGGATGCAAGATAGCAAGAAAGACTCAGAGAAAGGAAGAACAAGAGGACATTGATAGTTTGGTTATCACAGTCGATCAAATTAAAAATTTATAATACTGGATTGCACTACTCTAACTTGTAGAATAAAGTAACATCGGGTCAAACTCAAAAATTATTTATGGATAATATCAATCAATTAGGAGCTGAAAAATAAGGGGGGTTAGTGGAATCCAAACTTATAGAAACTATACTAAACTAACAGAAACTAAAACAAAGATAAACAAGCAACCAGCCAAAGGAATCAACTTAAGATTAATGCTTCCTTGATTACTAAATGTTCATTGAATTGTTAATCATTTCTATGGATTAAAATCACAAACAAGAATCCTTGAAAATGATTAATGAGTTTAGTCAGAACTCAGCCACAAACAATCCATAAAATCTCAATGCATTGCTTGGTTTTCCTATCCTCTTCTAAGGGTGATTATTAAGATCTCAATAATCATATCAATATCTAAATCAAATAGATCCATTTAAGTTAGATATTGTAATAAAAACAGAGAAGAAAAAGGAAAGAAGTGACCAGTAATTGAATACAAGAATGAAAGAACCAAATCTTAACATTAATCTTCAAGTGTCAACCCTTGGTTGATTACAAAGTTAGCCTTCCATGGAGGCTAAAAAATATAGAAAAAAGCGGAGCAAAATCTGGCTCTCTGCCTCACTAAATACTACACTAAAAACTACTTGAAAACTAAGCTTACAAACTGAAGCAAAAATACTTCTACCAAAATGGTTTCACCTGGGTAAAAGGAGGGCAGCTGCAAGTAGGTGAGTAGGCAATGTTGGTGTAGCTGGTTGCTACTCTGCCACTCTTTTGCATGTGGTGGCTCAATGTAGACTGCTTTCTCCACTTTTTCTACTCTCTTTTAGGTCTCCATTTGGCTGAGTATTTGCTAGATCAAAGGATGGTCATTTGGGCTTAAGATCTATGTCAATTTGGGCCTTAAAACACCAATTATACAGAGGCCCATTTTGCAACAACTCTACCTCTCTGTTGCAGCCTATTTTTGATGCCCAATTTGATGTTTTCAGCTCTGGAAGTCTTCCTATGAAATGTGTATTTATGTGTTAGCTTCCATTTGGACTTATTTTGAACTCAATTGGACTTGAATAACACTAGTTATGATCAATTGAATGCACAGAGGTCAGGCTGCACGAGATAGTATTCTGGCAGCATTCTGGTGTTGGTTTCAACTCCAAATTCAGGTAACCAATCATGTGATTCAGCCTTGGAGGTCTTTAGGAAAGTTGTAGATCTATCTCTTGGATTTCCTACAAGACAAAAATCACATTAATTGGACAAGTGTATCTCAAGATATAGCTAAATTACAGAAACTGCTCAAAATGGCTAATTATGTAGAATTTTGTAAAATGAATCCAATTGGCACCAAATCACAAATACACACCAACACAGCTGAAAATAACTCATTTTGGCCCTTAAAATTCTAAGTATGAGGACAAATAAATGCATAAAATATTGTGTTATCAGACATCAAAATTTTTTTAATGTGATTCAACCTAAATTAATGCCTATGTCCATGATCATTCATTTTTCTGTATATTTTGGCTGAGTTTTAATATCTGTTGATTGTCTCCTTTTTTTAATACAATGATTTTAACCCATATTTACAATGGCTAGGGCATTATAATTTGAATGCAATGAATGGATTACACTTCCATAATGGATAATATTTGCTTTGAAAATGGATTTCTATAATTAATTTCCAATTGTTATCCTCAACAACCTGAAGGCTGGGAAAACTTGCTTCAAGTTACGGGTTAGGCTTCATCCTCAATGACCTGAAGCTATACATTAGGTTTCTTTGACCCTTATTAACCAGTGATCTGAATTCACATTTGATGATCTAATGACTTACTCCAACGACCTCAATCCTAGACGAGCCGTGTTAGGTTTCGAGTAGCAAGCACAGCGGAAATTTAAAATTTTTTGAAACCCAGCCACGGATCCATGTGCATAATATAAACCAGTTGGTCTGGAAAGT
>JANHAO010023448.1:0-11899 GCA_026873985.1 Saraca asoca
GTTGTTTCCATGTTTTTCAGTGATAAATGAGCTCTTGAGATCCCTCCATTCATTTGGCCACCTTCCGCGGAGATTGAAAGGTATAAATGGTGATGTGATCTGGCAGTTGGATAGCATTTCATATACATGTGTTGTATAGGTTGTCTGGATGCCTAGTAGGTAGTTGTTGTGTATAGTTTGGGCCACTGCGCATATGTTATATGTTTATACAGGTTGAGATGGGCATGTAGCCCTTTGTATTGTATGTATGGCCATGTGACCAGGTGTCTAGAAAATAGAGGAAACTCTATCGAATTTTCGGTAGAGATAATTTTATATTAATTGATTAATGAAATTTTTGTGCATTGATGTTATGGTTATATTTGCATGATAAGGCTTGTAGGGGGTTTCCTGAAGGAAAGGGTTTCTTGATGGTGACCTTCTACGCCGATCACGTGCCCGGGAATGGGGTGTGACAGCTCTAAACTGCATTCTCTCTCATTTCGACGTATTGTACAACTGTAATGGCTAGAGGAAAAATCGCCACTACTGATAGTTGTAGTAACAATAGCAACAACATTCAAATAGCCTTGATCTTCTAACTTCCAGCAGCTCATACTTGAAACAACATCTAATGAAACTCTCAAAATTCACTTTCTTTCCACTGCTGAACATAGCGGCTAACACCTTCATCATTGAAGCACATTTTTGTTACAACAGTAATGTTCGGATAACGCCGTCCAATGTCAGAGCTCTCAGAACTGCATTGTAGTTGCTGGGCATGAGAGAAACTACAGGAGGCAATGATGACAATCTTTGCTAATTGACGGAAATGTATTTCAGTGGATTTATGAGTATAAACCAAGACTATGTGTCCAGGGTTCTCTATACGTGCATGCCTTTGCTTCCTGAGGTCAAAACGATGGCGTCTGTTGTCAATTGTTGCATTGAAGCTCTATTTTCTACAAACGGTGACAAGAACGATGAATTCCTTTGCTTAAGATGACATCATTGCATTACACCCTGAGGATTTACAAATAGTAACCTAATCACTATATGTCTCATCCATGTACCTTCCATTTTTAGCAAGCTAGTGCCAAGATGGTAACAACCTGTGACCATAAAATGGACATAGAGTCCAAAGCTAATGATGATCTCTCAAGCCTCTGTAGAGGGCTTGACCTCATTGACAGCTCTTCTACCAGTATAGACATAGCCAATAAAGACTTCCACGACATATGTTTTGTGAAACCACTGGCTAAACCTTCTTTAGTCATCCTCATGAGCTGAAATGCATTCAAGACAGCACTAAGCTAAAGTGCATTCAAGACAACATCATAAGCTGAAGTACATCCAAGATAGCATCAAGCTCAAGTGTATTCAAGACAACATCGCAAGTTGAAGTGCATCCAAGATAGCATCGAACTTAAGTGCATCGAGTTGAAGTGCATTCAAGACAGCATCGAGCCGAAGTGCATTCAAAACAATATCATGAGCTGAAGTGTATTCAATCAGTCATCCCTATGAATTGAACAACATCATGCTTTTGTTTGATTAGTAAGGAGGGATTGCATCAGTTCTGCACTAGAGGTGGTTGGAGGTAAAGAGTAGCTTGACATCTACTTGGCCCATTATCGAATGCCCTTACCGGAGTTCCTTACTTGTGGAAGTGTCACGGCAGAGCTCCTTGTTGTAGTTGGAGCTTTGGTACTAGATGGAAAAAATTGACATCGAACTCTTTACAATAGTAAGTTGCCACTCTGTTTCAGCTGAGTAGCTTAAGGATTCAGCTATTAGAGACAACTTTATGCAACACCACCGAAGCCACTCCTAAAACTAGCTATCGTCATCCATATCTTCTAGCCATAGTAATGGCTTGCAGAACCAGCTAAACCAGTAATGGCAAAAGATGTTTTGTTTAGGCCAAGGCTATAACTGGTTATCAGCAACAACAATGTGGTGTTGAGCTCATGCAATGACCATGCAGTGAGATAAGGTTTGATGATGAGCTCATGTAGTGACCATGCAATGAGATTGGGTTTAATGATAACCAGTAACAGCAGTGTGGTGTTGAGCTCGCACAATGACCATGCAGTGAGACTGGGTTTGATGTTAACCAGCAATAGCAGCGTTATGCTGAGCTCGTACGATGGCCATGCAGTGAGACTAGGTTCGATGTTAACCAATGATAGCAATGTTATGTTGAGCTTGCATAATGACCATGTAATGAGATTGGGTTCGATGTTAACTAGCAATAGTAGCGTGATGCTGAGCTCTCATTGTGGCCATATAGTGAGACTGGGTTCGATGTTAACCAGCAACATAGTGTGATGCTAAGCTCTCATAGTGGCCATGTAGTGAGACTGGGTTCGATGTTAACCAGCAATAGTAGTGTGGTGTTAAGCTCGTATAGTGGCCATGCAGTGAGATTGGGATCAATGACAAGCTGGCACCACCTGCTAAATACTAAAAATGATGCAGGTTATCAACAACAGTAGTGTGGTGTTGAGCTCACACACAGTGGCTATGTAGTGAGCCTCGATGATGTGTATGTGCTTGTCGTTGGTTATGTTGCACCAGGGAGTGTCAGTCATGTAATGCTTTTCCACGGCCTCTATGCTTGGAGGCTCGAAAAAGAAAGACCTTCTTGCATGGGGAGAGTATGATTATGCAAAGTTCAGCGATGCAGAGGGTGCAGAGCTCATTGGCTTTCACGAAAAGGCCATTGTGGCGCTTGAAAAATGTCACCTGTAGATTGCTCATAAAAGTTTAATGTAGCTAACTTCCTTGATCTCTTGAATAAGTTTGATCTAGTTGGGTGAGTCTAAATAGAAGGGGAAGAAAGAAAAAGACCAACCTATAGTGCATGGGTGACAGCCAGAGAAAATCCTCTCATCAACAAGACAAACACAAATAAAAAAAAAATCCCCTCCTAATGTGTGAAGAATGATCAAACTCAGTAGGTGGATCTTCTTTCCAGGTTGCAGGTGGAAAGTCAGTTGAAAGGCCTTTTCTACTCTAACAAGCACCAAAGATGATTAAAAAAAATGCTTTTAAAGCATCTCAAAGATACTATTACGTAGTGTTGAGAAAGCTTTAGCATACATATGAACGTAGATGACATCATCGCAAACATATATGCTTGGTTAGACTAGATTTCAAGTACCAATTGAAGCCTTCCCCAGAGCATAATGTTATTAATAAAAGCACCTTAAATTTTATGTTTACTAATCTTTGAATAAATTTTCAGTAAAGTGTTATATAGGAAGTGAGTCATTTTCGAGTTGACAAATATACATTGTCATGGAATGCTAGCTGAAATGCTACCTACTGTGCAATAATATTGCTAGCTAAGGCGCATTATGCTAGTATAGCACAACCTACTGAGCAACAAGATTGCTGTGGCATGACCCAATGAGCAACACGATTGTTGTGGCGTGACCCATTAAACAACATGATTGCTGTGGTGCGACCTATTGAGCAATACAATTGCTAAGATGCAATCCACTGAGCAATATGATTGTTGTGGCACAACCTACTTGTCCACTTAAATTTGTGCTAGTTGAGGTGTAGCTTTCATGTGACCTACCTCGGCACTCAAATCCATGCTAGCTAAAGTGTAGCTTTCCTGTGGCTTACCTAGGCACTCAAACTCATGCTAGTTGAGGTGCAGCTTTCATGTGACCTACCTGGGCACTCAAACTCGTGCTAGCTGAGGAGTAGCTTTCATGTGACTTACTTGGGCACTCAAATTCATGCTAATTGAGGCACAGCTTGTGCTAGTTGAGGCACAGCTTTCATGCGATCTACTTGGTACTCAAATTCATGCTAGTTGAGGTACAACTTTCATACGACCTACTTAGGCACTCAAACTTGTGCTAGCTTAGGCATAGTTTTCATGCAACCTAACTAGGCACTCAAACTCATGCTAGCTAAGGCCCAACTTTCATACGACCTACCTGGGCACTAAAACTTGTGCTAACTGAGGCGCATTCATGTCAACATTTTGAATTATCATCTATGATCTATTAAGTATTCAACTTATCAAAAACCTTGTTCACCAAGGTAGATCTACATATGAACATTTAAGAGATGAAACACAAGTCTAAGCGACAACATCACAGTTGCCAGCTTTTATGAGTAAGTTATAGCTCCCAGTCTGCAAAACACATTGAGAGCTCGGAGATTAATATTGTTGGTATTTTTGGAACCACACAAATAGGTTGGTAAAAACTCAATAGACAGGTCCAACTAATAAGACCTAACTCTCAGGCAAAGGTCTAGCTCACAGTTCTTAGGACAAGGTCTAGCCCCCAGCTTTCAGGTTGAGGTCTAGCTCGCAGCTCTCAGGTTAAGGTCTAGCCCCCAGCTCTCAAGATGAGGTCTAGCTGACAACTCTCAGGCTGAGGTTTAGCTCATAACTCTTAAGTCAAGGTCTGGCCCCCAGCTCTCAAGTTGAGGTCTAGCCCCCAGCTCTCAGGACAAGGTTTAGCCCCCAGGTCAAAGCATGATTTTAGCCAGCAATTCAAAGAAGACCGTTCAATTCCTCATTTAATAAAAATTTGTTACTGACCATTATGTACTCAATTAATGACTCATTTTCATTATGGAATACATTGTAACACCCTAAATACTATAAAGAGGAGGTAGAAATCACTGTAAAAAAAGGAGAGAACACAACAGAATACTGTAAAATCAGCCAAAAAATTAAGAAATAATACAACTGTGGACGTAGGGATCGATTAACTTTAGCCGAACTATGTTAAAAAACTCCTAGTGTTCTTTGTTCTTCCTCCCTTACTTCCTTACTATGTGGTACACAATCTGCAGTTTGGGATTTTCAAGACTTCTTTTTGGGTTAACCGGATTTTACCATCAATACATATGCTTTTGATTTCATGGTAAATCATAGGTTAATCTAACTTTTGGTTGCTTTGCCTTTGAAAGGACATAGAGTGATATGAGAATGACTTTTGATTAGGAGGTTGGAATGTAATTTGGAAATATATGATTAACTTGCAAACAAATGTTTAATTTAACAATGCATGTTGGACAATACCGTTGTATATTGTGAAATATGTTCATATTTTAAATTGTTTTACTTTTATTTTATAAGTTTTCAATATTTCAAATCAACAAATTGAAATTAAGTAAACATGATTAATAATAGTGAAACAAGTATGAATAAAAACCGATAATGGAAAAGAATAAAAGTTGCTGACTATGAAAAAAGGATTAATATTCATGTTGATTATGGTTAGAAAATTGGGTCATGATAATTGTAATATTTATGGCTGAAAATGCTCCATTGAGAATCACTGTAGTAGGAGGTAATAGGATGAACTACAAACCAGCGAAAATTAGCATCACACAATTGAGATGGATCGCCATATGAACTTTGACGCTACTTCAGTAAAGTGATCTCAAGAGATTTATTTACGTTGTTGAATCAGATTGTCGTGGATACCTTTTTCAGTATTTATACTCAATTGGATCTTTTCAAAGCAATCGTCCAGTCAATGAGACACTGCAACATGCCTTAAAAAATTACAGATGGTAACAAACTAGTTCTTCTCAAGAGTTCAGATACGTATCAATCTGTATCGTGATCATTTAATTTGATCCATATCATGCTTGATCATGTGTTCTTAAAGGCTGAATAAATTCGATCTAAGTGATATGATGGTGACTTGTCTTGGATTGCCACCTCAAGACAAGTGATTTTGGAAAATATTAATGTATTGAAAAATTGAAAATATTTACTCCTCATTTAAAATCGTTAAAAATTAAAATTTAATTTATCTAAAAATAAATTCAAGTATAAATTTATTTATAAATATATTTTCAAATGCACTGAATTTTAATTTTATATGATATTAAACATGAATAATCAAGGGCATACTTTTAGCAAATTTGGGCAGCATGAACCATGCAATGCAATAATAATTCATAGTTATGCTCCTGTAACATTACAAAAGAAAGAAAAGTTCAAGTGAAACGGCGTTTGGGTTGTTTTCGTACCAAGATTACGAATTCCGCCAATAGATATCCTTGTCGGGCGGAAACACTTCATTCCTCAGTGAGCCTTTCTGTTGTAGTCATTTGGGATAAAGGAGGGAATACATGCACTCCAAACGTCAATGGCCGTCAAATCAATCTTTTATTCATTTTTGGGTGCTTATATAACGTGTCTTGATAAATAATCTGATCACAATACCTAAACAACAAACACTTCATGTTAAAAACTAAATAATTAGCTCGTCTTCTTGTACAAACTAACTTACGATGATGAATTGTGTCAGTTAATTCGGTTAATAGCCTTTCCTACTTTGATTAACCCTAGAGAGAAGATGGGTCAGTCTGGACAGTCTATGGATAAACCCATGAAATAATGTTGCTCCTGCTTCTGTCTACTTGAAATGATTTCTTACTCACGAAAAGAAGGACGATTTATTAAAGTAATAATTGGATCCTCCTACCGATCGTGAGTGGACACGTTGTGACAGGGCTTACTTGGGTTCATGCACTGATTTGATGATATATTGATACGACATTGATATATTTTTTTAATTGTCCTTCGGTGAGTGACTAGCTAAAAGTCAAATAAAATAACTAATTTCTCAAAAAAAAAATTTGTCATAAATATATTGAATATTAGATAATTTATTATATCGTGAATTTATTAAATAATAAATAATCTATCTTGTAAATAATCCATTGAATGATTTATATTATTATGAATTTATTGAATAATAAATTAAATATTTTTCCTTCCTTGTACATTCCCTCAAAATCTCATCTTAATACTCTTCTATTATATTTAATATCATAGCATCTAGTTATATGATTTTTCTTATGATTATAAGCTTATAAATAGAGATCAAGTGCCATTGTATGTTATGTGGTAAGAAGTAAAAAGGAAAAAAGAATTATTGTGTTTCATAACTTTCTTGATTTTATTGCACATCATTCATATAAGTCTCTCTCATTTAGACATTTGATTTCCAGTAAGAAGATTTTGTTCTTATGCTCTTTAGATTTGAGAAAATTTTTGTTATGAAGTTTTTATTTTATTTAATAAATATTCTATTTTTGAGATTATTGATTATTTTTAATTAAGAAAATGTATCTTATAAATAACAATGAGTTAGACAATTGACATGAATTGTACTATAGGCATTTGATTAGGACACATTTCTTTATCATGTGTGGAGTTGGTGATAATAATTTATATTTTGTAATGCATTGGTGTAAATTTGATTTTATTTAGATCATAATTGATCTTTTTCTAATTAAGTTCCTTTTGTTTTCAAAATGTATTGAAATTCTTTAAAAATATACATGCATGTTGTGAAACTGGGTGGTTGCATGTGGATGTATTCGTATTATATCTTTGTTAATATCTTCACATACATGTATTTCTAATTATATGTATATTTGTTTCATAAATTTATTTGAATAATTTTTATCTGTTTAATTTATATCAAAATCAAATAATTTGACTTTGATTTATATTGGTGAATTATGATGTGGAAAGATGGATAATTTTTTTTCTAATGTTTATATTAATCTTTTATGATTATGCTCATTCTCATTTAAAGTTTTAATGATAGTCAGATAACTTTTCATATAGTAGTCACAAAATAATATTTTAAGCAAGTGTTAAAGATAATTGTAGATTTTCCGTCTAATGGAAATAAAATGCAGATAGTTGTACAAAACAAATCATATATTATTACAATGAATGATACATGAGTTGTTTATTTAGTAGTTATAAATATGATTTTAGCTATGCTTTCCTCTATCAATCTTTTAATTTTTCATGTTCTCTAGTTCATTCACATAATGATTAATGATGCATATTTCTTCATATATTATATTGCATATTTTCAGTATGACATTGTTTATGCCTAATTAAAATTCAAATTATTTTACAATATTTTATTGAACCCAATGGTTTGGAAAAGAAAATGTAAATATCTATATTGTAACATCTCATACTTTTCTAATTATTGATATAAAATTTACGAAATTTATGAAGATTGTTTAGTTTATTGAAATTCTTGATTAAAATTTGATTAATTTGATTTTTTGTGATCTAATATTTTCACAAAATCAGCCATATGAGAGATTAGGTACATATGAGATTCCTAATTCAAAGGCTTTTTGAAAATTTAGTAACAAACTGATGCTCGGATTAGAAAAGAGAAAATTTAAGTTGAATTCTTCTATCTCTTATTATTTTTAATATTGAATATTCATTACTTTTGATATTATATATCTTTCATTTTCTATCTCATTTTGTTAATTTTTATGAAAAGAATATATTATATTATTTTCATGTTTTAAATATGCTCTTAAAGTAGTAATACCAAAGAAAAATGAATTTTAAAATATTTTGAACTACCTTCATGTTTTATTGGTCTTAAAGTATTAATAAGAAGGAGTCTAAAATATTTCATTATTTTATATTTGTTGCTGTATAAAGGTATTAATTAAAATTAAGCTATTCCTAAAAGTTTATAATCCATTGCTTGAAGTGAATGCAATATCAAATGAAGAATTTCGATACTTAATTTCATAAAATAAATGTCTTGTTTAAACATATCACATAACCTAAAAAGTTAATATGATAGATTATAAAGATTTTGATATTTTATTGTCAAAAGTGAATATGTAACATATTTTTATATATTAATCCTTGGAGTGAATACAATGGGAGATAAGGAGTTTTATTCTAAATAAAGCCCAAATTAGTATTGTAATTGAAATTATTATAACAACACATCTTACCACTTGAATAGAAGAATGATGAAAAGAAATTATGAGAATTGCTCAAGTACTTGTCGTATATTGAGAAATCTTGTTGAAAATTTGTGTTCACTCACATTGTGTACAATATTTCTTATATTTTGATTTCATCAATCTGCATTATACAATATAAATATAATTGAGACAAAGTTATAGTAAACCAAAAGGTCATTATGTGTTTGGCATGACTAATTAGGCCATTTTAGGTCAATATATATGTGAAAAATCATTTAGATTTATGTAGTAATCTATTGGAGGATTAGAAGTTTCTTCAATCTAAAGAGTTTATGGATCACTTGTTCTCAAAACAAATTACTTATTAAGTTATTATCAATTAAAGTTGTGAAATTTCATGTTTTCTGTACCATGTGAATAATTTAAATATTTATGATTTTATTATTTGCAAATAGTAAATGATCACATATGTTCATTATCAACTTGCAATTTAGAGTTTGCAAAATTGCTTGCTTAGGAAATTTGATTAAGAGCATAATTTTCATATTATTATATTAAGATAATATGTCATGAAAAAGCTAGCGATTTTGCATCATCATATTTTATCATGTGTCAATTAAAATATTGTTGAACATCTTGAAGTATGTTACATGAAATAATCTAGCAAAATAATTTATTTTGTATTCTAAATTGTTAGCTATATCATTACTTAAAGAGAACAAAAATTTTTATTTTAAATTATGAAACTTATTACTTTATATGTAGTTCACTTGTATCCATCAAGCCAATAAATTATAATTCTCTCTTATAATTGGCTTTGGTCAGAGGCAAAATTTTTATATGGAGAGAATTTTGAATTTTTAATATATTTTTCTATCACTCCATCATAATACACAAAGGTAAGCCTTCATAAGAAGGCTAAGAATATAAGTATAGGTATATATTTTATATTCCCAATATTAGAGGGGGAAATATGCATTTATATAAATAATACAATCATCTTGATTCTCATACAAAGTTATATGAACTTGAAGTTCAAAAAATGATTGATTGACAAAATATAACAAATCAATTGTCAAATAGATTACTGACACAAAAAGAACAAATAAATATTATTAGTTGCAAATACTCTAATTTGGATTGATGTCTTAGTTGAACAATTTGTTTATTTTATAGCAAATGAGTTTAAAATATACTTGAAGCATGATAAACAATTGGTTCTGAATATAGAAGTCCTACAAAAAATGAAGAAGGAGCAAATGAACAAAATATCCTTATTGAATAGTCAAATGCTCTTGAAAACATTTGAGATATAATCAGTAATAAAGAGGAGGTTTAGGTATATGAAATTTGTGGAAATAAAAATATCAATTGATTATATCCCTAATGAGAAAGATGAAACCAAGAGGGAAATAATTATCGACAACATTTTTTATATAAAGTAAAGCTACATATTATGAAAGATAGTGAGAATCTTAAATTTATGATATATGATTATTGGTTAAATGGAAAAGAGAAAAAGCATAATTTAGACAGAAATATAAAATTTAAATTTACTTACAAAGTGAAGCAACACCAAGAAGGTGTTAAATCAATGAAACACCAGAAGATGTAAAGCTAATAAGGTACAAATATATAATCGTGTCAAAAAGGTGAGAAAATTGAAATTGTAAATATGAAGTATGATTTGTAGAACAAAGGTTTTTATAAAGATTGTCATTGGATATGAGAAATGTATAATTTCATATGGTAGATTCAATTTTTTTTTTCTTTTGCAATATATCAAAACTTGATAGACTTATAATGAATTTAGTTTCATGTTATAACACGTATGGAAAAAAATTACAATCATATTTACATGAAAATCCTTGAAGGATTCAAGACACCTGAAGCATGCAATTTGAATTATCGAGAAATGTATTTAATTAAATTACAAAAACCTTTGTATAGATTAAAATAACATGGACAAATATGCTATAATTGTAATAGTGAATATTTGTTAAAGGAAGGATATAAAAATGATTATATTTGCCTTTGTGTTTTTATAAAGAAATATGAATATAATTTACTATAAATCATGTATATGACAATTTGAATTTAATAAAGAGCTTTCAAAAATAGTAAAATATTTGAAAATGAAGTTTGAAATAAAAAATCTTGGAAAGATAAAAGTTTTGTCTTGATCTATAAATTAAGTATTTAAATGATGGAATATTTATTCATTAATCAAATTGCATCAAAAAGGTCTTAAAACATTTTTACATGGATAAATTACATCCATGGTGTACTCCAATGATTATTTGATCACTTAATGCTAATAAGGATTCTTTTTTGACCATTTAATAAATAAAGAACTTTTGGATCTTGAAGTAGCATATCTTAATGCAATTGATACACTAATTTATCCTACTAATAATACACATTATGATTTAGCTTTCTTAGTAAGTTTATTAGTAAGATATAGTTCTTCTCCAAACAAAAGGTGTTGGAGTGAAACATATATTTTGTTATTATCAAAGAATAAGTAATATGAGACTATTTTATCCATATGAGACTAGATTAGAACTAATAAATTAGGCAGATGTATGATTTTTATCTGATATACACAAAACTCAATCTCAATCTGGCTATTTACTTTCTACCATAACGTTTGAAAAATTAGTTCATGATATTGAATTGCATTGGCTCAAAGATCTCAAGTCATATTATCATGAGAGGAAATAAATACCTGTACTATTTTCCTTAACTAAGATTTTTGTCCTATTAGGTTATTCTTGTTAATGTTTTTAATGAGGCAATATTTCATTACGTATTACAAAAAATATCTTTTACAAAAATGTACATTGAAGGTGGAGTGCTATAAATATTATCCAGTAGATCTCTTCACCAAATTATACACTACAAGAAAAACCTGATATTCCAACGGACAAAATCTGTTGGAATTTTAGCTAAATTCGTTGGAATAAGGCATTCCAATGGAAATTCTAATGGATTTTAGTCCGTAGGAAAATCCCTCGTTGGAATTAGAAATTCCAACGGATAAAGTATTCCAATGGATTAAATCCGTTAGAATACGAATTGGGGATAAATGTCACGCATTGATTCAAACGGAAATTACAACGGACAAGATCCGTTGGAATTATTAGTCAACGGA
>JANHAO010023449.1:0-11897 GCA_026873985.1 Saraca asoca
AATAACTTAAGCCCAAAAGCCTTTCCACACTTTCTATTGGATTAGGACTCTCAGTTGGGCTAGGACTAGGACTTTCAGTTGGACTAGGCCTAGGTCTTTTTCTCACTAAACCCTAGAGCTATAAATAAAACTCTTAGGGGCGTAGTGAAGCATGATGGCATTCATTATTTTGAGAATAGCTAAATTGAAAGAAAAAGTTTTCTTTAGAAAAATATTGAGAGATCCTAAAATAGAGAGAGTCATCTTCTAGCAAAGACGTAGTGAGAGAGGTGATTCCATCTGGGTAATCAAAGTTTTATCTTGCTCGTGTGTGGATACCATAAAGACACAGATTTGTTAATATGTGTTTGTGATTTTGCATCAACCGCAACTTTTTGTTCATGATTCTAGATCATCTTGCAACCTTGCATCAAACTGCAGCATCATAGGAGATGAAGATCACCAATACGTGTTGCTATTTTCTGGATCAAACCGTAACACCACAAGGAGAAGGAACCTGTGTTGCTGCATTTTGCACTAGACGCAACGTAATAAGGTATTATTTTGACCAACTAGTTTATATTTTGTGCATGGATCCTTAGTGGGTTTCAAGTTTTTTTTTTTAAATTTCTGCTGTGCATGCTGCATGGAAACCCAGCACAACAAACCAAGGTGGCAAAACCCCATGTACCTCTTCTTTTTTCTCCCCTCTCCTCTCTACCACTACTTCTCTACCACCATTATCGCCATTTTTGCTATTGTTGGCACTTTTTCAAGCCATCTCACATGATTTTTTCACTTGCCACGAAAGGAGCATGATTTTCATTGATTAATTTTCATTTTTTTATTTAAAACTTTAAATATTAGAGTAGATTTTTCATATGCATTTAGTGTTGATTGTGTTATTTTTAATGTTAAATCTATGTGAATTGTAAATATTGATAAATTTGGGGTTTTAGATTTAATATATGTATGTCTATGATAATTATACACTACAAAAAAACACACTAAATAGCAATGGTTGTTTGGAGGAGTTTGACTTAACCATCACAAAATGTCAATATAGTGGTGATTTCCATAAATGTTGTTATTATATTAGTTTTCCTTAAATATAGAGGCAGTTACTATTGCAACTGCCACTAAGTGCAATCTAAATACCCTAAATTAATTTGGTTCCAACTTGCCGTCTGAGTTTGTCTCTCGTGTGCACTCTTCGTAATTCTCTTGCCACTCTGAACAAAATCTTTCGTTGTGCCTTTCACCATTCCAAATGCAAGCAAACTCTGATTAGCTCCCCTTTACTCTTTCTCTTTTCCTCTCTAAAAATCTCTTTTCCTCTCTTGAAAGTTTTGGTAAAGCTAGGGATTCAATTAGGGTCTAGAGGTTTGGTCTATTTTTGTGTTAGGATTTTGCCTAAAATCTATATTATAGTGAACAATGTTGGTGTTTTGGTGGTTTACTTGATAATCATGGGGAATTTTATGTCTAGTTCGGTGCATAATTTAGGGGTTTAATTAATTATACGAAACTAGTTTGTAGAGTAAAAATTACCATTCAATTGTTAAAGGAGATAACTTTATTGCTTGTCTTGATACTGAAAGATGCATTGATTGTTGCTTTATTCTAATATGATCCTTAAATAGCATAAATATGAATTTTGCATTAATTTTGCCAAATACTCAGTGATTTTCAATAAAATTTCATAAAATTGTATCAATAACATTTTTTTTTCTCATAGTTGAAATTGTTATTTTTCCAATCATCTTGTGGCTCTAAAATAATGTATGTTCTATCTCAACTTTTTGAAAGTATACAATTTGGTTGTGTTGTGGATATTTTTGGAACTATATAAATAGGCTAGTAAAAGCCCAATGGACTAGCCAACTGATAAGGGCTCAGCTCATCCATGATTAAGGTCATTGGAGCAAGCTATTAAGTCACTAAATGTGAACTCAGATCGCTAGTCAACAAAGGTCAAAGTGGCCTAATGTGTAGCTTCAGGTCATTAAGGATGAAGTCTAGTCCACAACTCAAAGCACGTTTTCCAAGCCATCAGGTCATTGAGGATGACAATTGGAAGTTAATTATGGAAATTCATTTCCAAATCAAATATTGTCCATTATGTAATCAATTCATGATTCATTGCATTCAAATTGTAATGCCTCAGCTAATTTAAATAGGGGTTAAAATCATTGTACAAAAGAGAGACAATCAACATATACTGTGACTCAGAAAAATATGTAGAGGAATGAACAATCGTGGATGTAGGCATTGATTTAGGCTGAATCATGTTAAAAACTTTTTGGTGTCCTCTTATTCTTCCTCTCTCTCTTTCTTGTGATCTTGTAGTCTTGATTTGTGGTTTGGGCTTTGGATCCTAGTTGACTAGATTTGTACTTAATATTTTGACGCTAGAAGGAGAGCCCTAAACTACATTCTTATTAATTCTCTGATCGCTAGAGGAAGAACTACCAGGAGTTCAGATGTTATAGTTGACCAGCTTGAAGGTTGCATGGAATAGCAGCGGGATGTATTACCATTTAAAGGCCTAGTTCTTCCTACGACAGGTGCTTTTGTTGTCCCCCATTATAGGTGCTACCACTAGCGATAGGGTGTAAACGTGGCATCAATGTTAAGAAGCACTTGAGAACACGGTGAGAGAACTGGCTAATGCAATTACAACGCTGGCTCAAGCATAAGCCTAAGGCATGCAAAGGCAGGTTAAGGTCACTGTATCTAGAAAAGTACTCCAACAACAACTAGGAAGAAGTGCCAGCTCCAGAGGAAAGGCTAATCAAAGCAATACACTTATGCGCTAATTCAGTTCACTCTTCTAACTTATGGCTTAGATCGGAGGTCCGTCAAACTCATGAAGATGATATTGCACCTCACTTCATATGCCTAAGGGTCTGGGTGAACCTAGACGAGGTTAACCGGGAACATATTTGGGTCACAACGCAATGTGAGGCTGATAATAGAGATAATCAAATAAGGTCGTTAGGGACATATTCCAAATTGATACTCACTAAATCACAGGCACAAGAGAAGGCATAGAATCCCAAATCGCTGCTCTAATGACTAGGGAAATGTAAAAAGCCCACGATTTCCCAACCGACGATCTGAGGCACAGAACCCGATGGTAGAGGAGCTACTTCAAAAGGTACAATAATTAAAAGAACGCCCTCTGGCTTAGGACTGTCAAGATCATTATGAGGAAAGGATGCCATTCACCAGGGAGATCGAGACAGAGCTTCTCCCTCATAGGTTCAAGATTCATGCTATCCTACAATACAATGGGGATAGTGACCCATACAACTATCTTGATGCATTTAATGTACAGATGGATCTTCAGACGACTAACTCTTTGGTCAAGTGCCATGTCTTCCTAGCCACTCTTGGAGACATATCTCAAGCATGGCTTAGGAATCCACTAACTCATAGCATTGACAATTAGGAAGAGTGTTAAAGGAGATTCATTAACTAATACAAAGTAATGAGAAGGTAGTTTGCACTGTCCTGCCACCTCACAGTGATCTTTCAGTGGTAGAACAAATCACTAAAAGACTACATCACCAGGTTCAGATGTGAGGTTAGTAATGTAGAGAATCCCTCATATAAGAGTATCCAAATAGCGATCTCAATGAGACTCTGCAAGGATGGAAGGTTGTATGAGAGCATATACAAGTCTCCAATTAGGGACCTGGATGAGTTTTATGAGTGAACTACCAAAGAGATCAAGTGGGAGGAGACCTTTGACCCTAAGAAGTCCAATCCGAAGGATGAGATAAACAGCTCTAACTAGAATAAAAAAAAGGAGCAATGCCAAGAATGGCAAAGAGAGTCAGAAGGATGGCTCTGAAAATTAGGTTGCAAAGAAAGCTAGGGATAAGTGACCTTAGCATCAAAGTTGTCATGACAATTACAATGTCCTATCAGACACTCGGGATAGGATATTTGTGATGGAGAAGAATAAGGAGGATTTTAGAAAGCCTACTCCCATAAGGACTCCCGACAGGTTCAAAACACAAAATAAATTTTATGCCTACCACAATGAAGTCGGGCATAATACTTCAGATTGTTAGGCACTCAAAGATGTGATTGAGAATCTGATCAAGAGAGGTCGCTTGAGGAACTATGTGGTACGACCTCAGGGATAGCGACCTTAGTAGCCCCAGCAACCAGTACAGCAGTAGCTTTAACGGGCTCCTGATCAAGAACAGGCACCGGCAGTGAAAACCATATTCACGATCCTGTAATGTTATTCAGATATTAATAAAAGCACCCAAGTTTTTCTTCAATTTTTTATGTCTACTAATTTTCGAATAAAATTTCAACAAAGTGTTATACAGGAAGCAAGTTATTCTCAGGGTTATAAGAGCCATGGTCTGCTGGCTGGGGTCTATTCAAGTTGACCTAAAAGTTGTTGTTTATGGCTTACTAAGCATTCATCTTAGTTCTAACCTAAACAAAGTTATAGTTTGCTAGCTAAGGCCCATTCATGTCGACCTGAGAGTCGTCATTTATGACTTACTAGACATTCAACTTGACTAATATCTATTAAGTCATAGTTTGTTAGCTGGGGCTCATTCATGTCGATCTAAGAGTCATCGTTTGTGGCTTACTAGGCATTTAACTTAACTAATGTCCATTAGGTCATGGTTTACTAGTTGAGGTCCATTCATATTAACCTATGTGTTATCGTTTGTGACTTACTAAGCATTCAACTTAACTAATATCTATTAAGTCATGGTTTGCTAGTTAAGGTCCATTCATGTTAACCAATGTGTTATCGTTTGTGACTTACTGGGCATTCAACTTGACTAATATTTATTAAGCCATGGTTTACGAGTTAAGGTACATTCATGTTAACCTTTGAGTTACTATCTGTGATCTACTGAGCATTCCACTTGGCATTAAAGAGTAAAGCAAGATAATTATAAAAGAAGAAGTTCATCAAAAATCTTATTTAACAAGATGCAACCTAAGCGTCTTTAGCAGAAGCTACTCCACCTGCGGCTATCACACCTTTAGTTGGAGGAGCTGCTTTCGCGGCTTCCTCAAAGTCCTTAATAGCTTGGTAAACATGCTAACTAAAAAAGGAAAAGTCTATCTTTGGGTGCTCCTTCCACAAGTTGTACAAAAAGTTAACAGTGGTTTTAGACACCGTATCTTCATCCGTTTTCACAATCAGCATAGCAGTCTCCGGTTTTAACATAAGCAGTCTCCACTTTTAACATGAGCAGTCTCCTCTCTTGCCTAAGTAACCTCCTTCCTGGTTGCCTCCTTCTCTTTTTCAGCTACCTTAACTTACTGCATTACTGCATCCAGCTTGTCCTTCACTCACGTTAGCTCTTGACAACCTTATTAAGATTTGAAATAAGAATGGATGTGACAGCTTCGCAGTTTGCCTCCTTACGAGATAGAGCATCCTCGATTTCCTTCTTAGCCACCTTGGCATTTGTTAACTGATTCTTGAGTAGCTGTATTCTATTCCTCAGCCCCAATGCCTCAGTTGTCATAGTGGCCAGGTCTCTCTCAAGCTTCTTTTTATCCTCCTTCCAAGATAAAAGCTCATCCCTCAGCTTTATCACCCCCAGTGTGCTCTGAGAAACCAAATGGTTAAATTACCTTGCAAAGAAGCAAAAGAACCAAGGTGAAAGAATTAAATTTACCAATATACCATGACAAGCTATATAGCCCATCAAGCCCTCGTTAGACATCTTTGACTCTAATGGCTTAGTGTGGGTCCCCAAGATCAGGTACACATTCTTATGGAAGAAGTCATCATAATCCTTTACCTTAGGACAGAGGCCATCAGATCGCTCTTAGGGCACGACCTCAAATGCCACTTGTTTGGTTATGGTCGACACTTTTTTCCTCCTATCCACCTTTTGTTTCTTAGTAGAGGGCTTGGATGGGGACTTTGCCTTCGCCCCATCACCGAGAGTAATTAAACCTACACTAGCAGAAGCTCTCACTGGTTCGTCTGGGACTTCAACCACTTCAAGTTACGAAGTAGGAACCAGTGCTTGTGAGGTCCCTATTACTACTACCATGGAAGAAGATTGATCTGTAACAGCAAGGGCTAAAACAATAGTAGGAGCTAGTGTGGTCACAGTAGCAGCAAAATTAACAGACTAAGTAGAAAGATGGGTGATGGCATGAGAAAGTTGGGCCTTACCATATCTGTGTACTGCTAAAAGTTTGTCAGGCCAATTGATTAACTCCGTGAGCTCCAACATCTTCAGTGTCACCAAGGATTTCAATGTTCAAAGCTGGAGCAAGCTTATGAGAGCACAGAAGGTCCCCGTTAAATTTGAGGTCATTTCTAAGGCCATCCATAGTAGCAAATTGGCTAAGCACTTCAAGCTCCTCTGCCCCTAGTATTGGCTTGTCCTTACTAGCTCCATTTACGAAATGAAATAGAATGTCAAACCAAAAATAAAATAAATATGTAATCATGCAAGCTCACACATTTTCAGCTTGCTTACCAAGAGTGAAGACGAACCCCAAGTTTCAAAGATGAAAAAGGGATGAGCAAGAAATATAAAACCAATGGGTTTTATAGTTCCTGGTATTAGACTTGCCCTTTGCATCACCTTGGGGCAAGATTTTCTTATGGTCGGTCTAGCGAGCTGTGAGGTAGTATTTCTCATCTTGTTGACCTAGGCCTTTGATGCAGTAAAGGTAGCAGAGAACCTTTGCAGAAGGAGGTGGGAGGTTATTCCTTATATAAAGAAGTGCAAAGGAGGTGAGTTAGGAATAGGAGTTGGGTGTAAGCTGGAAGGGGAAAAATTTTAATTTATTTAAGAAATTAATAATAAAAAGGTGAACTGGGAACCTAAACCTAGCATCAAGATGGTGTGTGCTAATGGCAACGAACCCTAGAAAAGGATAAGCTGCAGGGTCATTAGGTAAGGGCACCATGATATGACAATCCTTAGGGAAATGGTACGTTTGAGTTATTCCCCTAAGCTTATCAAGCTTAATGGTCAAAGCATGGTGAATGAACACCATGCAAGTAGGAGGCTTGTGTCTCCCAATGGCCTATTGACCTTTAGTGTGGTCAGGACGAGCCGCGAACTCCTTAACGACCTCACCACTCCTAGAGGCCACTTCTTCAATGACATGTACCTGCTCCTCACTTCAATTTGGAGAGTTAGGAGCATCAACACTCCCTACTTGGTGACCATGGTGCTTGTAAACTATAGACATCTACATAGAAGAGGAAACTATCAGGTCCTTGTAAGTAGACCATACCTAAAAGCTAAAGCTTCTATCTGCTAGCAGGGAATTTCTTATGCAGTAGGTCACACACACCTTATATCATCACATTTAAGATCTAGACCATTAAAAATATGAAGGGCTCAACCAATGAGCCCATCAGGTCGCTAAAACCTGGCAAATAGATAGAAAGCTAAATTCAACAATCTATGACCTCAAAACCTGTAAGCATTTTGTCTAATAGATTGCATGCCAGCTTCCATAAACAATAAAAACTGTGTAAATAAGCATTCAACAAAATCAGCCAACATGGAAAATTTCTTACCAACTAAGAGGCGCACACCACCAAACTCTCCAAGCACTAAGACATAAAATACTCATAGAGTAGGCATTCGTGAAAAATAGAAGCTTAAAGTCAAGGGTGGGTTAAGAGAACTTACTGTATTAATGGGATGAGAGGAGTTTTGAGAAGGGAATGATACATAAGATTGGTTCTTGGCAATCTGAATCCAAAGTATTCTGCTACAAATTTGGCAAAGCAGAAGAGTGAAGAATGGTGGCAAGTGTTTGTGAGCTCGAGAGAAAAGTGAGAAATAGAGTATCAAATTTCAAAAATGACAAATAAGAGGTAAAAAGGATTTTCTCTTACTTTATATAGCTCGTATAGCCTCATCATTAGATCTGAAGATTGATTAACTGCCCTTGATCTGACGGTCTAGCAAATAACAAGGCTTAGTAATCACCACTTTAATGATTATGGAGGAGCGTGCGCATTAAATATGGTAATGATAACATGAGTTGGCACAGATAGAGCGATGGGATAGAATTCTAAATAATGGCTTGATAGATCGCTATCACTAGCTTTACCAGCAAACTATAACTCCCATTCCACAAATCGTGTTAAGAGTTGGAGGGCTAATATTGTAGATATTTTTGGAGCAATACAAATGAGTTGATAAAAGCCCAATGGACGAGCTAGTTAATAAGGCCCTTGCTCATCCAAGATTGAGGTTGCTGGAGCAAGCTATCAAGTCACCAAATATGAACTCAAATCGTTAGTCAACAAGGGTCAAAGTGACCTAATGTATAGCTTTAAGTTGTTGAGGATAAAGTTTAACCCGTAGCTCGAATCATGCTTTCCCGACCATTAGGTCATTGAGGATGACAATTGGAAGTTAAATATGGAAATCCATTTCCAAATCAAATATTGTCCATTATGTAATCAATTTATGATTCATTGCATTCAAATTGTAACGTCCCAACCACTATAAATAGGGTTTGAAATCATTGTACAAAAGAGAGACAATCAACATATACTGTGACTTAGAAAACTATATATAGATATGAACAATCATGGACGTAGGTATTGATTTAAGCTAAACCATATTAAAATTTTTTTGGTATCCTCTTGTTCTTCCTCTCTCCCTTTTTCTTGTGATCTTGTAGTTTTGATTTATAGTTTGGGCTTTGCATCTTATTTAAGTAGATTTGCACATCAACAGGTTGGATTAAGCTAGGATAGCTGTTGAAGAAGATGGATCATCTTTCTCTGGTTTAAATGGTTTTAATTGAATAATTGAAAAAAGAAAAAAGCTTTTGAGAAATTAAAAGAATTTAATTCAGAAAACCAGTCTTTTGCATGTAGAACACTAGAACACCTACTAGAAGACAAAATTTCCTTAACAATATCTTGCCTTTAGTGGACCAATTTATAATTTTTTTCTATTATATCATTTCTTATCAAATAATAATGATCGAAACTTAAGCAATGACAATAGGGACAATGAACGAGGAAGATAGTAGACACATTATCTTAGAATTGATATTGGCTTAAGCTATAATGTCTGATCTTTTAAATCAACTAATTTAAGATGCCATCAGTAATTAGAAGTAACTAGTATATTTTAATAGTGACTTAAGAAATATATATATACATATATATATATATATATATTTGTTAAGCATTGGTTGCTTATTTGAGAAAGCAAATGAACTACTTTGTGAAGTAGTAAACAACAAGGTGAAAAGCTTCCATTTGTTAGACTAGACCTAGCTATGTTTATTCTATTTTTTTTTCATAATTTTATCAATGTTTGCATTATTCATACATGTGAATCACCAACTAGATTAGTATGAATTAATCTTTCAAAGTGGATTTGTTTGAGAGTTACTAAAATTCTTAGAAAATGTATTAGTTGTGAAAAAGTGAAGAGAATCCCTTTTTTCTGTTCTCTCCTTAGTTATCCTTTTTTGTTGTGTTTTCTTTTTCCTCCTTTGTTCTTCAATATAGAAAATCTAATGGCATAACCACATTAGAAAGATTATTCTCTTCTATTTTTGACTATTGGATTGGCATAATTTCATATTTTTCATTGATATGCTTTCTATTTCATATGCAACTGACCAGAACCCATTTCACAAACTAATCACAACTCACTACTAAATACTAACCATTTTATGAATATTCAAGTATTTTATAAGTAAAAGAGTTTGAAAAGCTCAAAAAGAAAGCTTGGAAGCTTTGTTTTTGGTTTGGTAGGCTTTAACTCACAGCTTAGCTTTGTCATGTGAGTTAAGAGCTTTTCCTTTTAATAGGTAGATAATTAATCAATGATATTGTTAGTTTTTAGTTAATGTTTAGTATATGTTGTATATTTTATCTTGTGTTTTTTGTTTTTACTTTTGAATTTGTTTATGTTGTAAATATTAGTAAAATATGGGTTGAATATGTGTATATTTGTGATATTTATATTGTTAGTTTGGAGTTAATATTTAGTTTGTGTTGTATATTCTACCTTTGTGGTTTTGTGTGTGTATTTGTGTGTGTGTGTGTGTGTCTGTTTTTTTTTTTTTTTTTGCTGTTGAATTTGTGTATGTTGCAAATATTGGTGAAATTTGAATTTTTGGGTTGAATTAATGTACATTTGTGATAGTTATATTCTAAGTTACATAAATAAGCTACATTAGAAAATATTAAAGGGAAATACTATATATGTGCAAGTAAGCTATATTAGAATAAATTAAAAGAAAATAAATTTAAGTATACTAAGAGTAGAAATAAATAGCTTCCAAGTTAGATAAATAAGTCATATTAGGAAATATTAAAAAAAATAATATTTACATTAATATAATCTATAAAAGTTGCTGTTTATCGAGACAATTAAAATTTTTTTGATGTAGATTTAGAATAAGATTTTGAGGTAAAAAGGGAGATGATATCTTTAGATCATGAGACTGAACCCAACTTCAATCATGGATTGTGATTGGGTCTTACTATCATCATTTGACGATGCTATCTCCTTTTTCACCTTGAAATCTTACTCCAAACCTGAATGGAGAAATTTTAACTTTCTCATCAAACGACTTCTTATTCCTTAACTAATATGGATTATTTTTACATAAATGTTGAATGATAGTTAGGAATTCAAATTAAATGGATTAGAATAAACAAAATAAAATAAAATTAACTAAAATACTTGTAAAATAGATTAAAATGGATGGGTTCTAGCTTTTGTTCATATAGATGTTAGGAAGCACTCATAGCAATACACATAGACGTAGCAGGACCACTAGAGGAGGGTATGACCTTAAGGGTTGTGTCACCTCTACACCTTCTCATCAACCCTTTACATCTTCTTCCCACCCTCTAGTATATTTAGCATAAGTCTCCATAGTTGGCCCATATGTCTTCTAGCTTGGTGGCCCCTCTAACTTCATGGCCACCCTGGATCCCACTTGTAGCAGTCGACTATAACATCCTCTTCTGTGGTTCAGACTACTGCATCCTTCCAATAGCACGTCCCTTACTCCCCAATCATGGAGGAGGATACCAGGTTGTGGATAGAGCTAGATGGTTACATGTGAGGATAATTCTTATTTTTTTATACTAATTATATTTTGTTTATTACAATCATTCATCTACTCTTTTTATATGTCAATATGTTCATTGACCCTACATCCATCGTGTTAGCCATATGGGCTATTATGGAGAGTAAATTTGATTATGTATGGCCCAACTGGATGGAAGTGAACCTCAATACAAGGGCTTTATAGTGGAGAATATTTAAGGTAAAAATCATATATTTTATTTTATTTTGAACATTAATTTTTCATTTTAATATTATGAAAAATACTAATTTCAATTATTTTATAGGATAACTATAGGTGGGAATCTTGTAATGAAGCTACTATCAAGAGGAACTTTGACTTAAAGGCAGTAGAGCGACTCTGGGACATGATGAGGGAGGTTTGAGAGAAAGTCCAAAAGCCTCAGTGGATCAATAAGGAGGCTTGGGGAGGCTCATGTGGACTTGGGATGCTTAGAACTACAAAAATGTCCTTAAGTGGAACAAGAAGAATCGAGCTCCACCAGTGGACAAGGACTTGCCTACCACACTATCAGTTCCATCCCTATCATTGAGCATAAGAAGTGCTAGGTAAGTATTCATAGTCATTTAATTTCTCTTACACTTTGCTTGGATGAAAGAAAGGAAAGGAAAGGAAAGGAAAGGAAAGGAAGGGAAGGGAAGGGAAAGGAAAGGAAAATGGAAGGAATGGAAGATGATTTTCCATTGATTGGTTGGGTGGAAATGGAGTGAAAAGGAAATGTAAGGAAATGTAATAAAAAATTTATTAAAAAATAAGAATAATAATATAAAATTATAAGATTATATAATACATGATTAAAATATATA
>JANHAO010023450.1:0-11894 GCA_026873985.1 Saraca asoca
TAATATTATTTATAACTTTGTCATTAATAAAAATAGGTATTCTTCTTAGTTTTGAAAAAAATCTGAAAATAACTATATACAAAAAAAAGAGAAAACATCATTTTATTGTTTCCTGAAAACTGCTTTTTAGTTCCAGTTTTTTAAAACAGTTTTTGAAAACAGATTGTCAAACTGATTTTTTTATTTTTAAAAAATAAAAAAATAAAAAAACTGTTTTTAAAAACAAAAAAAAACTCATTCCCAAACATGCCTGCATTTCTTATTCTTTATATAATCAGTGAAAATTATGTATATATACATTATATTTATTTATATTGGTACACTTATCTGCATATCTTGATAAGATCTAAAGAGATATCGTGAGTCTAAATTTGATTCTGTCAAATATTAAGTAAATGACAACGACTTATTAGAGGAAAAAAATGGAAATAGCATCTTATCACTAATTTTGTAATTAATAGTTGGGACCAATTCCATTTATGAATAAATGACCATTACAATTTAAATTATGTGTTGTGTTTTACGTATCAAAAAAATTAATTTTTAATTTGTTGATTTAGTCAATTAATTTATATATATTTTAAATATATTTAATATACTAATTATTTTTTCTCTTTTTGATTAACTGATAATCCATAATCTAATTACAAATCTTTATTTTTAATATTTATTTTTTTAACATCATACTATGTTTGATGTTATTTTTTTTTCAGAAAATTAAAGATGACAAAAAAAAATTCATATATCATTATATATTATATATTTGATATATATACATTAATTTAATATAAATAAATGAGTAAATAAATATATAATATCATAAAATATAATTTATTTAAATTTTAGATAATTTTATTTTTATTTTAAATATTTTAATTATATCAATATATTTTAGTCTTAAAATAAATATAAATTAATTTATTCAATATATTATCTAATCATATAAATATATATTTTTTATTATTTTATATTTATAAATTAATTTAATAATTAATTTTATTAAATATTTTTAATATGATTAATTAACTTATTAACTTTTAATTAACAATTAATTTAACCACTTTATATATACTACTTTTTGATTGGCCACCCCAAATGATGTCTAATCCTATTATTGGTTGCCTTTGGCCAGACAGATAGTTTAAGTAATGCCACTTTATTGTCCCCTAAAATGAGCTCTAAAATCCTGATTTCATGGCCTAATACTTGAAACTTTTCACAGAATTTTGGTCTACAAAAAAAGCATTTTTTATGATTTTTTTTTTCTGTTGAATTTACCACACTTTGATGATTAACTAAGAGCTTTGGGATGTAACTTGATTGAAAATGAGAGGCGATTATTATATCACGTCTCTTTGGCAAATATTTCCACAAACATTAAGGTGAAATCGAAGTGAAGCTTCGTCGTATTGACAACTTAATTGTTAGCCATGAATCGACCTCTTTGATTTTGTTCTTGGATCAACTAATTTTTTTGAGGTCCAATATTTTATAATAAATGATTCATCATATAATAATATTTTAAGGAGAGTAATAATATCAATAATCATCACTTCCTAATTATTTTAAGTAAAAATGATTTTATCTTAATTTTCAGATCATGCTTTAATTTTTATAAATTTTAATCTTTTTTCGAATCCAATATTGTTTTACCAACTCAAAATTTTGATGTATCCTCTCGAACCTAACATAACCTCATTTTCCTTATTTTTTAATTAATTATAAAGGGATTACCTATTTCTAACGTTGGTTCAGTAATTAAGAAATTGGTTGATGAGTAACATCCGTACATGATTTAGGAATGAATTACGAGAATAATGATGTCAGCTAATTAAAGACTGAAAGAATGAACCGCTCAACAGCTTTTAAATTTCAAGGATATCGACAGGAATTAAGTCCCCTTTTTCACTGTAAAAATTACAGCAAATCAAAACTTTGCTCCCATTGATTGCATTTACTATGTCAAATCATGCATTGAGTTGGGCAAAAGTTTTTGCTAAAAGTTGTTCAACCAAACGGCCCTTTTAAGGTTTACATTATCATTTATATTAATATTGTATACGAAAATAAAATATTTTATATAATTTATAATTTGTTTATAAAGAGTTATAAATTTTTAGAATATAAAATTACAAATTTTTGAAAAAATCTTTTAACTTTTTTCATAAAATTTACAACCGATAAAATTTTTAGTGTTTCAATGCAATCAAGTATAAAGTATACATATGTGAACATGGTAATGTTTTAATAGTGTTGGAATTTTGATTATATAAATTAAAATATCTTTGGTTTAAATCTTTTTGGTATCTTTAGTTAGCAAACATTCACTAATTGCGGTATGTTATATTTGATTATAAAATAATTTGCTTGTGTTCCAATATTTTACAAAAAAGACACATGAATTATTTTTAGGATAATTTCTCCCTAATGATTTGTTTCATTATCATTTTATTAGACTATAGCTTAAAAGTATGTGTCAATGTGTTACTGGGAGGTTTGTTTTACCATAATATTTTTCTTAAATTTAATGAAATATTCAATTAATTCTCATATATTTATTTTTATTTCATAACTTCTATAATTATTTGGAGAAAAGTTAAATACACAATAAACATTGCACCCAAATTCTCTACACATCTCATGTCAACAAACTTTATACTATTTATTATAGAGAGTAGAGTTTGTGAAAATTATTGCATTTAGATTTATCGGTATAAAGTAACATACAAAATTTATCATATTTCTATTAAAATATAATCAGAAAATAAAACATAAAGTTTTATGTTTCTAATTTTATTCATGACGCTAAAATTTTAACAATATTGTTGTTATATTTTAATAAATAAGATATTTTAATATTATATATAATTAAATGAATATTAAGATTAATAAAAGTGATTTTTTAATTGTTAAAAAATAATAAATGATATACTAAGAATCTCGATATCACGTTAAAATTAAAAATATTTTCTTAATAATCTGACATACTTTAAACACAAAATAATAAATAACAATGGACAAATTCATAAAAATACAAATTATGCTCTTTTTTTTTAACACAAAATAAGTCAGGTTAGATAAATCATTTTTATTTTAGCTTTTTACTAATGAAGAGCTGGATACTTCAAATTGCCTCCTGTCACTTTATGAACCATACATTGGGGGTTGTACCCATCGTTGATAATCGGTCAATTGGCAACACATTACATCAAATCCTAAAAACTTGTAACCATTGTCTTTGAATTTTTGTTAATTGGATCTTACTCCAAATTAATTCTCATAATTCCATTAATTAATGGTTCCTATGTGAATTTTCTATCTTTATTTTTCATACAAGAAGATGTGGAATTTTGCTTCAAAATCTAAAGTTGCACAAATGCATAGTAAAGAATTTGAAGTTCAATGATTTGGTTTACAAAAGTGGTTCCATTTGCTTAGAATTGTGAAAAAGCTATACATCATTTTTTAATTGCTGCCGACAATCAAGATCATAAAAATATTGTGCCAAAAAAAATTCATAAAAATATATCTATACCAAAAATAAAATTACTATAACTAAGTTTGAACTTTGAGGATGGATGAAAATTTTAATGGTATAATAGCACTTATTGTTGTTTTTAAAGTTTAGTTTTTTAATATTTTGAGTTTAAAATTAGAATGATACATGTTTATATCAAGAGTCCATTTGTTTTATTTGAAAATATTTTTTATAGGAAATATTTATTTATTTGTAAATAATAAAAAAAAATTCATATTATTTATATATTTTATGATTAACAAATTAATGTATAGTGTTATAATAATGGAGAAAATAATTTCTTTTCTAATAATAGTAAAAATTGTTTTCTATTGCATTTTTTATACATAACATTAAAAAAATATTATTTATTATCTTAAAATTTTGCAACTATAAATATAAATAAATAAATTTTTTTCACAAAAGATGTGTCCGTAAAAACAAAGGAATGTCATTTTTTCCGACATCCAAAAATTTTAAAGATCTAACTACGATGGTATATATTATTAATGTATGTAATAATTATGAGAAATAAATTACAATTTTGATCTATTTAGTCATTCTGTTTTTTATTGTAATATATTCCTCCTATATTAATGTGTATATAGATCTAATTTTGAAATTTTAGTCCTTTCTGGAAGGTTATTGTATTGGTTCAAGCCTTGCTTTAAAATAATTGATTTTTTGTGTGATAAAAATTTTAGAAATTTTAAGTCCATATATGTCATCAATTTATTTAAAAATTTATGATAATATTTATAAATTATTTAATTTATTAAAATTAGTGATATAAGATATCAAACTTTATTAATTAACTGAGTTAACTCAAAAGATTAAAAATAACCAAATTTAAAGTAAATGAATTATTTTTTTTAAGTAACTTTAGTATTCACTTGTTTTAAGGTAAGGTTGGAATTGATTATGAAATTGTGGTGGGGTTGTTGCTATAATGAACAACATGTGAAGTTAGGATCATAATTATTCACGGATCTTATATCATGCATGTAGTTAATTGAGTACATTTTGTTCCAAAAAGATTATAAAACAAAAAAAAAAGTTTATTGTTGTAATCCAAATCCAATTCCAAAGTGCATTTTATGGCTCACATTTATCCTTTTTGGAGATATTTGTGATGAAACCAAAACTCATGGTATCAATCAAAACTCTATTAAAAGTGGAAATGAAATTGTTGCAAGCGACCACAAAGACCAAAAAACCAAACCATCAAGTCAATCGAGCCAGCCCCTCTTGTAGGTCCCTCTCACCATAAAACTCAGTGGGGCCCTTCACATCTAGTTTGCCAAATCTTCCACTAGTTGGAACTTTACAAAGCTTCACTCATTTTCAATGAAAGTGACAATGCAAAATTTGGGACCACAATCAAACTTTTGATTCTTAATTTCACAATATATTAAGTATATTATTATAATAATAATATTACATATCTAAAATGATTATAACCCTTTTCTTAAATCACTCGCAACCATTTTAATTTAGTAATAACAACTTCAATTTTTTTAAAAAAAAAAAATTGAATATGACAATATTGAGCAAGATCTATGTATATCAATTCCCACTTCCCCTTCATCCACAAGACAAGTCCAACAAGTATATATGCCAATATCACGACAAAAACAGAGAGAAAGCAAGAATATAGGAAAAATGGATTTTAGAATTATGCCCACGTAGGTAAGCACTCTCTTACCCCTTGTTTGGATGGGAGGAAAGAAAAGAAAGAAGATAGAAAGGTTTAAAAGTTTTTCTTTTTTTCTTTTTTGAATTAAAAGAAAAAGAAGAGAAGAGAAATTTAAAAGATAGAATTTGTGATTAACATTATCTCTTGACATTAAAATTTGTATATATATATATATATATATTCCTCGTTTTTCACTAATCCAAACATAACTTCAGTGAAGAAATCATGTTTACAGTATGAAAATGTCATTTGCATTTTGTTTTCTAGCGATTATTTTTATGTTGTATATATAACATAATTAATTTAAAATTAATCTTATTAATTCAAAATTATTGAGACTAATTTTAAATAAATTATATTTTTCTTATAAAAAATGTGAAAAGATTAAAAAAAAGTTATGCAAATTCTATAAAATTTAATAACGTATTTTCTTAAAAAAAACGTATGATAAATATATAAAAGATTGCTCCTCGTTGATATGAAAATCTTTGTAATATCTTGAACTTTTTATGAAAATATAAGTTTTTAAATGTATTTAAAAAGTATAAAAGTATTTAATTATATGTATAAAAATGCAATAATATTTATGAAAAAAAAATACTTTATTTAAATATATTTATTTTTCTTTATAATTGAACTTGGGATTGTTTCTTTTTTTTTTTTTTCTTTTTGGCATTCTAAAGCAAGAATGGTATTACATCCACAATTAATATTTATAATTATTTTTATAACTAGACATATAACATAACCTTATTCAAATCAGATTGTTCTAAGACAAGTAATCATAATTAAACTCTAATTTTACTGTTTATATAATTGTACACAAAACTAAAGAAAAATAGCATTATTTCTAATGTACAATTGGGCACATGCCAAGTTAAATTTTGATCCAACTTCACTAATATTGTGATTAACTGATAGTTTGGCATTTTTTTTTTCAGGTTACATATATTGACTTAAGGAATATAAATTTTTTCCTAAAAAAAATAAAATTATTTAATAAATTTTGATAAAATTGAAAATAAAGATTATAACTTTTAAACTTTAAAAATATAGATGAAATTGATACCACTGTATCAGAAGTCAGGACGCTTTTTGCATTGGCATGTTACAGGGAAAAGTAGTTTCAAAAAGTCAAGGTGAAATTTTACTTTATGAATCCCTTGAATTATTTGAGAACCTGAAGATGTGAATTTAAAAAAATAAATATAAATTTTAAAATTAAAACAATAATTTTGATTTATTCAAGAAATTGAAAATATAAATTAAAAATATAAATATAACTTTTTATATTAAAACGATAGATTTAATAATAAGAAGTTATGTCTTCTTGAGGGATCACAGATAGTGTACCCTTGCAAACTTCCTGACTCATATAACAGCATTTTCCAATTAAAAACACTTAATTATATTAAACATTTTATAAAACCCACAAAATTAAAAAATATTTAATTAATTTTTTATTCTTCATTTAAAAAAAATTAAAATAATTTTTATAAATAATTTTATATATAATTCAGTTTCAAAAAAAATTAAATTATCACTTTTATATGATTTCAAATGAAAGATTATTTTTTTTACTGTGAAAAATAATAAAAACAGAAAACATAGTACAAACTTAATGTCAAGTTTGAAAAATATTAGATACATATTGTACATTACTCTGACTAATTACTGCATGATACCATCAAAATAGTTAAATGACACCATATGGATGATTTTTCAACCGTTCCTTCGGTTAATAAAGTTATTTTCTTCTTACCGTTATCAATATTTTTCAACTGCGGTCAATTTCAGATTAAGATTCAACTTAGAAAAAATTGTCAATTGACTAGTTACCTACTTTAATACAACAAGAAACCCAAGTTGATTTGGTCTGATTCCGTTTATTTTACTGAAAATATTTATTTATATTAAATAAAGAAATTTTAAATTATTTATATATTTTATGATTAAAATATATATGATTTTGATAGCGTGTATGAAATTAAGTCATGAAAAATGATATATGAATTTCGTTTGATATACTCTATCTTCATATTTGACATAATTCACATATAAAAAATTAATAAATAAATATGATTAGTTTAAATTAAAACTTGTTACGTGCAATTGCAATGTATATTTTTCTATACACATGGGTGGACTCTTTGGCCATCTGGTTAGTGTGATACTAAAATTTGCCTTTTGTTTGCTCTTATCGATTATTAATAAATAAAAAATAGTTATTAATTATTTTCTCATTCTCACAAATTAAAATTTATAGAGCCATGCATAAAGTTTAATATTCAGTACCTTTACTGTTTTCTAAGTTCTTTTTTTTTTCATAAAGCTTTTGTTTTTAATTTTTTTAAATTAAAATTTGAGTAATGTCTCAATTATTTTTTTATGGAAATTAATTAATTTTAAATTAAAAAAATAATGATTAATTGATCCTTACATGATATTCAACATAATGTTACCTAGTTTCCCTTGGTTGATGTTAAAATCACATATATGACATTAAGGACAAATCTTTGACCAAAAGTTTTGTGAGGGACATAATTTTTGAAAGGTCAAATCATTTATATAAAAGGAAATTTAAATTTTTTATATAATTACATAATAAAACGTAATTTTTAAAAATTTGGCAGGAGATACTAAGTAGTGTCATTAGTAATTATTTAAAACTATCGTAAATTGTGGATTAAATTCTAATAGAAGTTGCTTCAAATTATAAGGGAACTTACTCAACTTCCTTGTTCTGTATATCAAATTTGATGGACGCACAAAGAGACCAAAATTTCCATGAATTCAATAAAGTCCACAAAAAATATATCTATTTGAACTAATTTAAGAAGAAGACTACCCACACATTTGTAATTAGAAAACAAAAATGATTAGAGCCACATAATCTCCTATAGTCATGAGTAGCTATTTACCATTACTCTCAACATAAATTTGATATCTATTTTGAACGAGAGTGATAAATCATTTAATATATATATAATATTTTAAATTTAAATTTAAAATATTAAAAAATTTTCAAAAACAATAGTTGGATATCATTACAAATTTAAGACATAAAAATTTTAAAAGTAATGTTGAATATTATTACATTATTAAAAAAATCGATAAATATTTTATATGTTTTGTTGTGGGTCAATAGAGATTGCACAGTGATTTTGCTCCATGGTTAAGAAAAATATTAGAGCAAATAAATTATTATTTATTTTTGGCAATTATTGCCGTGAATGAGCTTAGAGGGCCCATAGGACATATGCTCCCTTTTTTTTTTTTTTTTTGTGTAATATCATTTTGTCAAGTAAGAAATTAAAGCAAAGTTGCAGTACCAATGTCATTCTCAAAGGAGGACAGAAGAGGTTGGGATGCTCTCCAATTGGATCTGCCTGCTTAGAGTTGCAAAATATTCTAAACAGTGAAGACTACTGTGGTCCATTTATCAATTAATTACCCATATTATTTTATGGATTGTGCTCCTATGCACCATGATAAAGTTATATTGATATGTATTATTATGAATTTTTTAATTAAAAATTATAATCTTTCATATAAAATATTGTGATTTTTCTTATAGAAATCCAAAAAATTTCAAAAATCTTTTATTATAATTTTATATATTTATTACACATAAATTTATACATTTTTATTACTTTTATGACTTCTATATTAAACTTTTACAAAAACTCACAAATTTTTTTAAAAGTATATCATAACAAAATCCTTATTTTATCCATGGTACATGCTCTAAAAATAATATGGATTGATATATTTTTTTTATACATAAAATCTATACAAAATTACATTAAAAAAATTATAGGATTTTACATAAAAATTATAATCTTACAACAAATTTAATAAAATTTGCAACAACTAATAATAATAGCTAGTAATATTAGCAAAACCCTATTATATTTTCTACTTGGTAGCATACAAGGGAAAATAGTTAGACAATTTTGCTGTTATGCAATTGAAAATTGAGTCCTATTTATAGACATTTTGTTGATAGAAAGTAGAAACACGTTTGATCTCTCTTTTTATAATATTGAAAAATAATTATCATCACATATTAGACTAAATTTTATGATATAGTAAAATATAAGTTTTATGCATACATAAAATCTCAATTCACAATAAAAAAATATTTAAATTATATTAAATGTGTTAACTCGAATGGAATTATATGTTTGACTCAGTTAATCAGATTATTTTTAGGTTAATTATGTTTAGCATATCAACTCTATTTTGACTCCAACGTATTTAGGTGAATTTCAAATTCTTTATGTGTTTCTGTCAACAGTATCGTGTCAAAGATGTCTACCTTAATTACAATTACATGATGTGCAGCCAGATTATTTAAATTTACAATTTTTCTATAAATACTATTTTTTAAATTTTATATTATAATCTATATACATATTATTATGTTATTAAAAAATTGTTAAATTTTTTTATTATTTATAAAAATTGGAACTATTTATTTTTTAATGATGCCATTTTTTTATTTAACTGACCATAATTAAATTTTTTAGTTTTCCTATATGACATCATAAAATGTAAAAGGAAAATAAACTGAAGAAATGAATGATTTTTGTTTTTTAGTGAATCACATAAATGAATTTGAACACTTGTGGAAAGTAATAAATTTTCATCATCCGGAGTCGTTATGCTCCGCCATCCGAATCCATCCAATGGGTTTTGGCAACGACTGAATTTTTTTTTCCTTTCCCTTTTTTTAATACATAATTTTGGATCTGATAAATTGAAAATAAAATTTCAATTATTGCCATACCCTCCTTGTAAAATATTAATATTCTTTCTTACAAAAATCCATGAGCTAAATACAGAGAAATTCTTATGTTGACTAGAATGATGTGAATACGAAGAGAGATGAATATAATAAGAAAAAAATATATATTTTATTTATTTATGATATAATTTTAATTTTAATTTACTTAATTATGATTTAAAGTATCACAAATAAATAACTTGTGTTTTACATCGTTAATATTTTGTTTATATATATTAATTTTTTATTCAAATTTAATAGATTTTGTTATATAAAAGTCACGTACTTCTTGATTAATTATAATTATATTTATATTATTTTTAATTTTTTATTTTGTTATATAAAAGTCACGTACTTCTTTAGAATTTTAAATATAGATAAAGGAAGAAACTGAGAATAATAAGATAAAATTAAAGTCAAATCATTATTGATTAAATAATATATAATTAACATATGATAAAATTTGTTAGATTTGATTAAAAAAATTAGTATAGATGAACAAAGTGTTAATAATATAAATTATATATTATTTTTTTATACTTTAAACCATAAACAAGTAAATTAAAATTAAGATTATATTATAAATAAATAAAATATATTTTTCTCATATAATAATAAATGTGTTTTGTGTGTCAATGAATCTTATAATTAATTATGTATATCTCTCTCCTAACATTCACAATAGGTTTGGTTCATACAAGAATTTTTTTTTTTGAAAATATAATCTCAATAATTATGATCACGTGTTTAAAGTTTGAGAAGTTATAAACTATGTAATGTTTAGCTGATATAGAAAGTAAGTTTTGTGTAAAATTAAATTTATCAAGAATTAAATTTTTTATGAATTTTTTAAGAAATATTGAAAAGTTATTTAGTTGAATATAGTTTTAGTAAAAAGTTCTTTTTATGTTAAAGAGAATATGTAAGTAATTTCTATTATTTTGTGAAAAGTAGAACTTCTAAAAAATAAAAAGTTCTATTTCTTTCATTTTTTTAATTAATGTTCAATCAAATAATATACTTATATGTTATTTTTTATGTAACTTTTTGTTAAATAAATAATCTCTAAATTTTTATTGAAATTTATTGGGTGATTTTTTCTTCCCATCTGCCAACCCATCACAGTCAATATAATACTTTAGTAACTCATTATCAAAAGAAAGAAAATTAAATTAAATAAATAAAAATTATATTGAAAGTTAATGTATCAATTTTTAGTGTCCAGTCATATCTATTATTTTATTAATCAGAACGATTTAAAAATAAATTATTGTTTAGAAAGGTTTAAAAAACTAAATAAAATCTGCGGGCAAAAACGCTAAACTGAATTCTCAAGGGCATTTAAATAATTTTCTCCCTCGTAAAACCTGAAGAGACCGCATCTTTCCCACAGTTTAATGGGCCCCGCTCGTTGTTGTCAACTACATGAGATTGGCCAATTAAACACTCCTTAAAATGGCAACTTTTAATTCCACAATTACGCTAATTAATTAATATTAATTGCGTCTTACAACTAGGTTATAGAAAGATAGTATTATCAAGTTTGTTGTGCCTGTTGTTGGAGTAACGCTGGATGCGTATAATATTTTATATTGACCAAAAAAAAAAAAAGAAACTGTTAATTTAAAAAAGAGATTTTTTTTAATAATATGATATCTGCACCAAAAGGCAACGAAGGTGGAGAGAATCTAGAAATGCCCATTTTCATTTCATATCCTCAAAAACCCAGAAATAAATTCATTTATATAAATGGGAAAAAATTCAGGAGAGAGAATGAGAGAAGTGAAGAAAAAACAGAGAATAAAAAGAGACCGGATGTTGACAAATTTCATGTCACTGTTCTTAGAAGGTCGTTTGTTTGTGTGAAGATTTCTTATCTGGGATCTCTCTCT